>ML815660.1:60284-97752 GCA_009831015.1 Picea engelmannii
TACCACCTTCACCTCCTCCTGACATGTGTCCTCCACCCAGCCTCTCTCCTTCCCCCTGTCACACTCATGCTCCCGTTCTTCCTCTTGCCCATTTACACATGTTTTCCACTCAATTCCATCCTAGCCCACCTCATCCCCTTTTCCCACTCGCTAACCCATCACACTGCGGTCCCCTCGTCACCTCCTCATGACACTCCACCTCATCGACCAAGGTCCCAACCTCAGTGGCCCCTCCACCTGGCCACCTTTGTCTGATTTTCTCGCTCCATCACTTCTTCAGGATCTCATTCATGATCGACTGTCGTGTCCCTATGTGAGGATCCAACCCAGATTCCAGAAGGCAGAAAGTGGCCCATGTGTCCTCCGGGTGCCAATTTTGACTCACGCCAGTTTTGATCCCAAGAAAGTAGTTATTATAGCAAGTGGTGGTGGTTGAACATCATCTCCTTCCATAAATAGAAATCCAGAAAGGGACAGGTGAAAAGGTAGACTGTCAGTCCATCTTGACAGAGATTGCGTCTCACAGCCAACTGCATGAGCAGTCTGACCATCGTCTGCATGCGCAGCCTGACAGGGAAGCTCATCAACACAAAACATTAAACCCATGCTATGATCGCATCTTCAACAAACCGAGCCAGTTCCTAGTATATAGAGGCATTTTATCCACTTTTGTTAGTGTCGCCAATGGTTGAGCTAGGCTCCCGATTGTAAAGTTTGATGAAGCACTGGTTTCTCTAGTTATGTATTAGCATCTGAGACTTCCTGTTTAATGAAAGTCAGCGTCTTTCCATCTCTCTGTAAACTTTGTATTAAGACACTCAGAATTGGAGGATCCAGTCGAGAGTTTTGATGTTGTAGGATGATGTATGGTTGATCACTGCAATATTTACACCAGTTTTAGTCAGTTTCTTGTGTTACCTTTCCCTCTCACACTGAATAGCTTGGAATTGGAGGATCCAGTCAAGCTGTTACAACAGTATGGTGATGCTCAGAATTGAAAGATCCAGTCGAGCCATCACTGTGTTGTTGTAGTTGTGTCAGTTCGACATATTTCAGTGTCTTGTTTCTCTTCCCCGAGCTGCTGGAAGGCCGGATGCCCATAGTAGTCTCATTGATATTCTCACCAAGTCTTCCATATGCTTACCTTAAATCCAACTTCGTGACTGAAGTTAGATCAAGACCTCACCTTCTTGTGCATGCCCGACCTAGTTTTCTAAGTTAAAACAATATTATCCTGGGTCTGCATCCATTCGACCACCCTAATTCAATTATCATGACATATAAAACTGATGGGTATCAGGCTTACTCTTGCTGCAATCCAGGAGTGACTTCTTGTGCTAACAGAAGGACTAAGTGAAAATGATAAAGCTAAGGACAAGAGAGTTAAACTTTGAGGTGTTTCTATGGCAAGGCCTCAAAGATGAAACTGTAGGGGAGAGAGCCTCACTTTGGTGTAGAAAACCTAGGCCTCAGTGCTCTCTCCTCCTTCCTTATCTCAATGGAAAAAGCGGTTAGCTTGAATAATGATTGATCTAAGAAAAGAGGGTTAGCAAGTGATGTTTTTCTATAACAAGGCTTCACTAGGAAAACCCTAGGGAAAAACGACTCACTAGGTGTAGAATAGCTAGGCCTTGGTGCATTTTTCTCCTTCTTAACTCAACAAGGAAAAAACAGCTAGGCTAAGAGGAAGGATAGAGTGTTGTAATGGCAAGGCTCTATCTTCTTCATGAAAATCAAATGGCTAAAAATCTTGATGGGGACATGAGATAAGGACATCAACTAGTGCTTGTCACCGAGGGTTTGATTCAAGAAAATATAATAACATATGGAAGTAAATGAAACTAAAACCATTCAATTAAGAAGTGTTTGCAGAATTTCACTTACATAAACCAAGAAACCATGTAGAAAAACCCTAGTTGTAACACCTTCCACCAAGAGAAATGCCAAAAATGCCAAGTAAAATCTTCCTTCAACAAGTGTGCCTCAATATTTTAGCCAATAACCCTAAGAAGGGCGCAAATTTCAGACATCACTAATGAGTGAGTCAGAGATCATGATAAAATGAGAGTGAAAACCCTCAATATATAGTGTACCAATGACCTAAATTACATTTTAGGTCATTAAAAGGTCGACAAGGCCAGAATACCAAAATCATATTGTTTTACATTAAATGCTTAAATTAAAACCCTAATCAAGCAATAGAGAGACGCCATCCCCTTTCTAGGGCGATGTTAGCCCCTTCTAGGGAAAATGCAGCCTCCCGAAGAAAAATGTTACCCGACCTCCTTGGGCTTCTCCAAGCTGCCACACATGCCAAAACTGCCATAACTACCTCCCAAAACGTCCATACTCTTGGGTGACATCATGGGCATCCTGGGAGACGTCCTAGGCCTTACAAGGTCAACGTTCCTGTGGAGAGGGATCAACTCCCTTTGGTATAGGTCTACTCAGCTGCCTCTGGTGGATTCTTTTTCTCTTCCCTGGTACAAACACTCTGCCCTGTCTTTTCCCCCTACTGGGGTCTCATCATCCATCCGGTGGGCTCTTCAGCCCCATGGAGGTCCGAAATGATCATCTCCCTATGTGTACCTGTCCGTCGGGAATGATCCTACACATCAACAACTATGCCCTCCATGAGCTCATAAGTCATAGGGATCATAGCAATGTCAATCACATCTAATCATTAATATTTATTAAACATGTGCATAAAAACCCCTTACCCCAGTCTAGTGCTCAAAGACATTATAAAGTTCTGCAATACAAGTTTGGGGAAAGTGACAAAATGTCCTATTGGGATAGAGTCTATTGGAAAAGGGTTGTTACTGGAAAGGATCAAATCCAAGTCATGCAAGTAGGTGAGGTGGATGGGTATTCCTGGGAAAAAGGTGCAGTGATAGCAAGGATGGCTTACCGGTGGGTGCCTTTGTGGAGGGTGAGTTGTACCTGTCATGGATGCAATGTTTCCAAGCCCATTCATGCCTTTTATCTTCATTCTTTTTCTTCCAAGATCCTATTCAAAGGACACTTCCCTGGCTTGGTGACCAGTGGTGGCAATGTTTGCCACAAACATTTCACAGAAAAGAAAGGCTGGCTCGTGATGAGACCCCCTTTCTCTTGGCTATGCCACCAAGAGCCACTACCCTAGCGTGGTGACTAGATGCTGGTAGTGTCATACCGCTATATGCTCATGGACCTAATAGGATGGCTTGTGATGAGACCCCCTATCCTCTAACTAGGTCTTGTCTTTATTGTTTTTTATCTTTTTTATTGCTTTTTCTTTCAAGGAGCTAGGTAAGGGACACTGCCCTGGCTTGGTGACCAGAGGTGGCAATGTTACCCACAAGTACTTTCACATAAATGAGAAGGTTGGCTCGTGATGAGACCCCCTTTCTCTTGGCCATGCAACCAAGAGCCACTACCCTGGCATGGTAACCAACTGCTAGTAGTGTCATACCGTTAGGCACCCATGGACCTAATAGGTTGGATCGTGATGAGACCCCCCATCCCTCAACTAGGTCTTGATTGATTTTTTACAGGTCCCTTTGTTTCTTGCTAAGAAGCCTTTTATTTCTTTCTCGGGGATCCCTGGGCAAAGCATATTGAGGTTTTATTCTTAGGCTTTTATTTTAAGCTGCTTTAACCCCCCAGGCCTTTAGCCCATCCTTCCCACAAGGTAAGGTACAACCCCTAAATGAATAACTAACCCTATGCCCAGACCAATGTAACGGTATGGGTGAGCGGGAAATGAGATAGAAAGTGGTATGTATGACAGGAACAGACGATGGCTTTTCAGAAATCCCCCCAGTGGAAACTCAAGATATAATGGACACAAGCTTGCTAGGGCATCCTGTCATTCCCCCCAGACATAGTCAAGCAGACAAGGATAAGATCCAAGCACCTGTTAGAAACAAAGGAATCAAGTGCACATATTCAAAGGATTTGAGGATCAAAGTGATACATATGATGATACCCGGACTCATTACCTCATGGGCAAGAACCATCTCTGATGCAGGAGCAAGCCAAAGGTGATGGATGTTGATGTTGCTGCTGACAAAGTGGAGGCGTTGAAAGGGAGAAAACATGGGCCCTCTAGGGCCATGCTCAAGTCGATCTGGATCTTGATACTCCATGTCTAGGACCTATGGGCCTTGAGACATAATATCCTAGTTATCCCTGAAAGTGGGGGATAACAAGACCCAGACTCGTTCAAAGAAGAGCTTGGAAGTATCTATTATTGTGATACTCTTCTTGTACACTGTGAGAATGGACATCTTCGAAAACCAATCAACCACCACAAATACACCATCATTGCCTTGCTTGGTGGATGGAAGGAAAGACATGTAATCCATTGAGATGGTTTCCCAAGGCCTCTCGGGAGTAGGAAGAGGGGTGTATAAGCCTTGCTTCTTGATGGTTGGGTTGGCAATGGAATTGACAGTGCAAGATCTGATATACTTGCTGACGTCCTATTGAATTTTTGGCCAATAAAAATGTTTATGTAGAACAACCACAATTTTCTCCATGCCAAAATGTCATGCTATCCGACTGTAGTGAGCCTCCCAAATCAACCTTGCACGCTCTCTTGCAGGAACATAGAGGTGGAAAAGATGGCATAACAATCCATCCTGAATGTGAAAATTGGTGACATTCTCACCTGTACCCAAGAGATGATAGGTGGTGGTGAAGTCAGGATCTCGTTGATAAAGTTGGGGCCACTCAGATGCCTCATGTCCACAGGAAGGTGAGTGCAGCCATGAAAGGTTGATTGAGGCAATCAATGACATGATTTGTGCTCCTTGTCTTATACTTGATGTTGAGATGGAACTGTTGTAGGTACGTGGACCACTTTTGATGGCAGTCATTCTGCAGCTTCCCCTGTGTCTGTATGAATTGCAGAGGCTTGTGATCATTGTGGATGATTGTTTCCTTTCCCAGAATGTAATGTTTCCATTGATGACAAGTTTGTACATTGGAATAAATTTCCTTGTCATAAGTGGGGTATTTCCAGATGGTATCTGAGAGCATCTCACTATGGTATTCTACTGGATGATCGTGTTGAGTGAGAAATGCACCTACAACATAGTCGGATGCATCAGTCTCAATCTCGAACAATTGTTGCAGATCAGGTAAGGAGAGTACTGGAGCTGAGAACAAGTGATGCTTCAGATCATCAAATTCTCGTTGTTGTGTCGTCCCCCATGCGAAATTTTCCCTGCTAGCACCCTTGGTCACTTGGATGAGGTCCCATGTAATATGGGAGAATCCCAACACGAACTGTTCATAGAAGTTGGCAAGTCCCAAGAAGCTCTGATGCTTAGTTAGTGTGGTCGGGGCTGGCCAATCATGGATGACTTGGATCTTAGCTGGATCCACACGTACCCCATGCTCATCAACAATGTATCCCAAGTATTGGACAATGTTCATTCCAAAGGATAATTTTTCCAAGTTTTCATATAGCTTGTGTTTCCGCATAGTGCTCAAAACCTGCTGAATATGTTGCATGTGCTCCTCCCAAGTTCTGTTGAATATGAGGATGTCATCCAGAATAACCACCACAAAAGAGTTGGTGAAGGGTCTCAATACATCATCCATGAACCTCATGAAAGTTGCTGGTGTATTTGTTAAGCCAAAGGGCATGACCAACCATTTGAAGAGACCTTATTTAGATTTGAAAGTTGTCTTCCATACATCAGTCGGTTCAATGGGAACCTGATGGTAGCCAGACTTTAGGTCAATCTTTTTGAATAACTTTTCCCCCTTGAGTTGGTCAATAAGGTCATCAATTCAAGGAATTGGGTATTGTTTCCTCACTGTGATTTTGTTTAATGCTTTGTACTCTTCCACGATGTCTCTATACTCTTCCATGATCCCGTCCACTTGCTTATACCGCAAAGGGAGGCTCTATGTAGAGGTCACATATGTGGCAGTGACCTTATGCTTACTGTGAGCACATATCACAAAGAAGACAAACTTCTCGGTCTGTGAAATGACCTTACTACATTTCTTAGCAGAGATTAAAGAAATAGCGGTAGGTGATGCTACCTCCGGTATCCTGTACAATTGTCTACCCAAAGTAATAATAACACTGAGGGGCCTAGACTCAAACACATAATGTCTCTTCATAAATATGGTTTTGATAAAACAACATCACAAACTTAAAGCAGAGCAATATCACACAATACCTCGTCTTTGAAGAGATTGATGTCGTACGGTATACGACATTGTTGGATGACGCAAAAATCTCTTCCTTGGCGAAGCCAATCGATGGTGTAGAGTTGTGTGTGTGCTATCATCGGCATGTCCAACCACTTGATGACCTCTGCTGAGATCAGGTTCTTCTGACTGTCGCTATCGACGATGAAATGAAGCGGATCCCCCTTTACCCACATCTATGAGTGAAATAGGTGTTCCCCTTCCTCTAGCTCCCTTGGTTGGACTTTGGTTGTAGAGACAATGGTGTTGGGTTTGACTGTCAAGGAGAGCTAGTGCTCCCTAGCCTCCTTTGGGGGAGCATTGCAACACCCTGTACACCCTTCTGGGGTAGCGCTAGGATTTTTTGAAGGAATTTTGGGAAGTTCTCCCCTACCCAATGTCAGAGAGTTCTAGTGCTCCCTAACGTTCTTTGGGGGAGCGTTGCAACGCTCTGTGCACCCTTTCGGGGGAGCATTGGCCTGTTTGAGCAAATTTTGGACTGTTGAGGAGAATCAGGAAAAAATCACCCTTATCTTGGAAATCAGTTGGATTCAAATTTGAGGCCAAGGCTACATCTTAGGGAGGATCCACAACTAATGGAGAAATATCCTCAACCTATCCCAAGAATCTCTAAGGTGGTTGGGTCTCTCCAAGCTTATATAAGGAGGCCCTCTCATGGTAAAAGCATATGGAGACATTGTAAAGAATCAAACTTATGATCTCATAAGGGAGATATCATTGAAGCATCATCATTATGTGTGGATTATTTGAGCAAGGGTCTAGGTAAAGAGAGCTTGGTGAAGCTATTGCACCTACATCTATGGCTGTAAGCATTTCACTTTGTTTTCATTAATATAAATCTATGCTTGGTCTGTTTCCTTTAAAGTTTGTTTATGTTTCATGAACTTGTTTCTGTTATAGATCCATTATGAAGCTAATCATTGTAGAGTAGGAAGTATGTCTCATTGTTGTTTCTCATCGTATTGCAGGACCTTCTAAAGAACTTGGAGATCAAGATCAACCTGGATCGAGGAAGGACAAACGTCGGTAAAAAGGTATTTACTCTTCTTCCTTCTTATTCTTTGGATAGTTTAGCTTCATGAAAAGGAAAGTCAGTGTCCACAATAAGACTTTTCTGTATTGGTCATAGGGGTCTAGTATCCAAGAGGAAATCCACTTGTCTGCAGGGGGATTATCTTGTAACAGAAATTGGCGACTCTACTGGGGAGGAACTTTGATTTTTGATTCCTTTCCTAGGTCTTGTTTTGGCCTTTGCTCAATTTTTGACCTTTTTCATATTGTGTCTCTGATCCTTAGATGTTTTGTTGGCTCTTGGATTCATCTTACACACTGGATTTTTTCATTTTTTCTGAGTTATTTTATTTTATTTCTGGGAAGAATTTTGAGTTTTGAGAGGCTAGCGCTCCCCTGCCTTTATCACCAGGGCGTTGGCACTCCCTTGCAGGCTCCCACAGAGTGTTGCAATGCTATGGTACCCTTGACACTAGAGCGCTGCCCCTTTTTCTGCAAAAATCTTCTTGGGAGTAGTTTTTCTAAGTCTTCATTTTGTTGATTCATCTGCTCAGGGTTTATGCTATCTTAGTGTGTCCTTGTTTAGCCTCCAATTATTGGATTTATAAGTATTAATGATGTTTTGTTTCGATTTTTTACATCTATTTTCCTTTCTTTGAGTCACTCTTCTTCCCTGAGATTTGGAGTCGATCTACTGCTTTCTCACCTATCTAATTGACTGAAAGCTATTGTTAGGAAATTCAAATATCTTTTCACTATTTCATTTTGATCTTTGAGGTATTTTCTCCAAGCATTTCCTCCTGTCTGGATTTGGTTTTCTTTTGTCTTGTTTGATCACACCGAGGGTGTGTTTTTGTTTATGTGAAGTTTTCTTCCGGGTTGCTTAAATCTCATAGATCTTGAAGTTTGATTAACATATGAAGCTTTACATCAAACTGATTATGAGTCACATATACATTTTTTAGCATTGTATCAGATTTTTGATTGAGGACTATTGCATGAGGTCATTGCATCTTAATGTTTGAAAGTGAAAGGAAAATCCTTCTCCTTCCCTTAAATAGACATTCATTGAAAGAAAAGACTGCTTATCATTTCTTATGCATGTTTTGGGAATTGAGTCATGATATCATCAATTTTCACTCTCATACACCTCTGAGTAAACAACAACCTTAAAATTAAGCGCTTAACTAGAATTCATCAGACATTTTTACATTTTCTGTTAGCAAACCTACATTAGTTTAAGGTGCAGGGATTTGGAATAGGTTGAAAGGATAAATTTCCAAAGCTGTCAAACAAGCATTAGCATGCTGTGATAGGGAGAGAAAATCCAATTGTCGTATAGGATTTCTGGGATCCCCCTCTCACATACGGGTTATGCACGAGGTTGCGTTTGAGAGAGTTACGAAGATTATCTCTTCGGGGTTCAACCATTCGTAGTAGTCATATCGTAGATTGGGGGTTCTTCTTGAGGTTCAACTATCTTCATTTGGTCTCGGTGCTTCGTGAGTTTCGAATCCGTTCGGGGTCCTTTGGAGTTCTACCGGTCCATTTTTCCTTAGTTCTCTCGAAGGATTTCAGACTTTTTATCCTACCCATATGTTTGGTCTGGACTGTCGATTGTACCCGCCCAAGGGATGACTGTGAGTTGGTGACCTTAGTAGCCATAATCTCCAGGGTCTTACACGAGGTGACGATGAAGGGAAGTCTCACTGTACCTGGAACAAACGTTGGTCAAAATCACTCAGGATCCTTGGAGGGTAAACCCACATTTACTTCATGGAAGTTTGCACCAAGGCGTACGTCCATTAAGCAGGTCACCAACATAATGGATCCACCCGCTCTATCCCCGCCCCTTCCTATATTGATCTTACGATGTTGGATTTCATCACCAACTAATGGTTTCATTATGGGGAGTTTTGTTTGATTGTTTTCTTTTAGATTCATAACGTGTGTTGTTTGTTTTACTTAGTGGACCTTAGGTCGAGTCAGTGTTAATGGCATCAATTCTTGGGAATACCAATGGAGGAACCCCTTGTCTCGGGGAACCTTTCAACTTTCATTCTTTTGGAAACTTTGGTCCTTCGTACATTGCCACACTGAGTCTTCCGGGACTCACCATTGGATTACTGGTTTGGTTATTCCCCACTCCGGTGATCTCGAATCCTCCTAGTGCTTCAACTGTACCTAATACATCAGATGTCAGTACACCACCCACACATCAACCTCATGTCGACTTTTCTCCTTCTTCACACATTAAGTCTCCTTCCTTTTCTCCTTCTTCGCCTAGTGAAAGATCTAGAGCAAGTATTCATGCTGATCAGAAGAAGAAGAAATAGACAGAGTAGGAGAAGAAGAACCTAAAAAGGACGAAGCCTCCAACTACATCAGATGTTGGATCTAAGCAACCAACTACTGTTAGTAGTATTGGGAGTGTTGATGAGGTCAAAAAGATTAAAATGAAGAATCTGAAAGCCAAATTCCCTTGCAGTCTTTGTAAGGGTGACCACTTTCTAAGGGATTTCCCTGGTATTCCCAAGGTATTAGAAATGTGGTCCTCCACGTCATCGACCTCTGCTAGACATGCTGGTGATGCCCCGTCAACTAGTTACGTTAAGGTTGGTAAGAAGAAGACAACTCTCAAATTTCCTTGTATGTTATGTGAAGGTGATCATTATTCTCACCTTTGTCCTCGTATGAATGAGGCTTCTTCTCTTTTGAAAAATATTCAACTTCCAACTGGTTATTGTAAGATTTCCCCCAACCCATCGTTAGTTGATGGAATGGTCAATCCGGTTCCATCCCCGGTGAGTCTAGTTGATCAGGTGGTCAATCTCGTTTCATCCTCAGTTTAACCACTAACCCAAATGATCGATTCGTTTCCACCTGTCGACCCCATTCTCCCCTTGGAGAATGAAACCCAAGTGGTCGATTTGATGTCGTTATTGATCGATCCCACTCCTCCATTGAGGAGTGCCAAAGTGGTTGCTCCGGTTACTTCATTGGTCAATCCCACTCCTCCTCTGATGAGTGCCAAATTAGTTGATCCAGTTCCGTCATCGATCAGCCCCACTTTTCATCTAAAAAGTGAAACCAAAGTGACTGATCCAGTCCCTTCCTCGGTCAGTCCCACCTTTCATCCGAAAAGTGCCAAAGTGGTTGCTCTGGTTACTTCATCGGTCAATCCCACTCTTCCTATGAAGAGTGCCAACGTGGTCAATCCGATCCCATCATTGATCGATCCTACTCTCCCTCTAGAGAGTAAACCCGATTCTTCCCATGTTTTTCTCGTTGATACAGAATCTACTGTTTTGGAGGGCATTCCTCCTTCTCCCGCGAAACCCCCTCCAAGTAATGAGGCCATCCTTCTTGATTGGGGTGTGCTAACTGGACCTCGTCTTCCCTCTCACATTCCTTTCAATATTACAGTATAGGTTTGTGGTTGGGCCATTCCTCAGACATTGATAGACAAAGATTCGTTCGTTAATATTTTTTCCTCTATCGCTTGGTAAGCTTTGGGTTATCCTCAACTTGTGTCGGTTTCCCATACTCTATTTTCTTTTAACAGAAGAACCAATCACCCTTTAGGGATCCTTCCCTAGTTTCCCGTAACTTTGGGAGGGAAAACTATCTTTATTGATGTTATGGTAGTCTAGGACCCCTTGGATTTTGATTTACTCGGGTGAGAGTATGTCTATGCCATGAAAGCTATTGTGTCCACTCTTTTTCATGTGATATGTTTCCCACACGATGGAAGAATGGTGACTCTTGATCAACTTTCGTTGGTTGGCCCTGACTTGACCATCAACCCAATGACCTCCCTAAACGGGTCTTATATGCAGTCAGTATCACCCCTGCCATAGGTCAATTATGTGGCGTTGTCTCCCATGACTTCAACTTCCGATGACTTAGATCCGGTAGTTGACATGGTGATCTCTTCGGTAGGGCTATTGGAGCCTGATATCCTTACCCCCGACGAGACCCCCGACATGTGTTCCTTCCAAAGAATTCTTCTTTCATCTAGTGAAGATCTCTTGGAAGCCATGACTGAGTTTTTTCCCTTGACATGGTGCCCTTCCAAAGCATTATCCTTTTGGAAGCCATGATAAAAAAGAATCCATGAGTATAGTTTCTCTTCTCTATGGAAAGCTCGTTAAAAATGAAACAGAGGCTATGAGCATAGTTTCTCTTCTCTGTGGCAAGCTCGTTAAAAAATGAAACAGAGGCTATGAGCATAGTTTCTCTTCTCTGTGGAAAGCTCGTTAAAAAATGAAATAGAGGCTACGAGTATATTCTTCCTCTCTGTGGCAAGCTCGTTAAAAAATGAAATAGAGGCCATGAGCATAGTTTTTCCTCTCTGTAACAAGCTTATTTAAAAATGAAACAGAAATATGGGGATTCAACCTAGAGCCTTAAGCATAGTTCTTTTTCTGTGTCAAGCTCGTTAAAAAATGAAAGGGTCAGCTCTCCTGTTAGGTGAGTCTTCCGCCAGATCTCGTAGATGTCGATTCGAGTCTTTCGTTAGGTCTCGTATTTGAATCTTCATTTCATCCACCTATATCCTTTTTCTTCATCTAATACAAAAATTGGTGACAAACTCAAAGTCAGTGAATGAATTGAAGCTTGGGGGGCATGTCTCTAGCCTTTGATGATCATTCTAGAGTTAAGCCACTAGCTTTCAAGCTGGGGGTAGAGTACCGAGCTTAGTCTTTGTTCTTTCTCGTGCTCATAAAAACATGAGAATGTAATCGAGCAACCTTTAATATCTTTTTCGGGCTCTCATGGATACACAAAAAAGGAACCCCCTGTAGTCTCCTTTAAGCTCTTTTCAGACTCTCTAAACGTGAAAAGATTTTCGAGTGATCTTGCTTCCTTTAACACTCGTTAAAAGGTTTGAAAGGACGTTTTTCAAGTGGTAGTTTATCTCTTTTTCAGCCTCGTGAGATTAATATTATGAAAAAGGACAACCCTGGAGTCGTTTTTAAGTTCTTTTTAGACTCTCTAAACATGAAAAATCACTGAGTTTACCTTCTCTGGACTCATTAAACAATCATACATTGAAGGGCCCATACGGGACCGAACCCTTACTTCTTCTAGTTTGTTAAAAAAAGGAAGAGGGAATTACCGAAGGTGAGTTATATCGAGCATGTGTTACCCTCCTCGAGCTCGTTAATTTAAAAAGAGGTACTCGTTTATTTGAATGGGGGAAAAATTGAAGGAAGCAAGCCAAACAATTTTTGGGAACATTACAGGTCACTCTTACGGTTGCCCTTGAACATGACACTTTGTCTTTTCATACATTTTAATTCGCTGAACCTCTACACTGAACCAATCCTCCTAGTTTCTTTACTCCTTTGGGTCACCCAATGAAATTCATAGTATCCATTGCATCATCATGTTTTGGTCCATGTCATGTTTCTGTTGTTGTGACTCAGTGTTCAAGGGAAGTATCTGCCTCGAGAGTCAGCCACCATAATTATCCTGTTTCAATACCCGTGTCAGTCCATGTTCATTTGATCTACCAAATTACATCTCTGTGTTAGTTTCGTGTCTTTGATGGGGGATACATCAAGGCCCTCCTTCGACGAGTCTATCCCTGTCGACTTCAACACATTATCTATGAGCTAGACTTAGAAACCAGTTAGTGCCTTGGGACTTGCATGCCTCAATGGCAGGCCTCCTCACGTCTGACAGTGGGTTTACATCATTGACCTCTGATCGGATGATTCCACGGATGTTCCACTTCAGCTCATCCATTCACATTCGTTGGAATGTACTAGAGTACCTTGGGAATCATTGACATGAATGGTGATTTCCCTCGGGCTTGTTAATAGTTTACCTCATTGATCGGTAATCAAGTGGTTTCTACCATGTTCAACATCATGACATCTATTCACATGGTTAGATTCGTACTACATCGGGATCGGTAAGAAGACCCTGGGTTGAGTCATCACTCTTATATGTACTTTTCCCAGGTTGTGACAGAGTTTCTTTTGAATGTTGACACATATACTGTCACACAGATCCACTTTGTATTGGTCGTGGCTATGTCTTGTTGTCTCATAGATCCACTGTTTATTCTTCATGGCTACTGTTTGCACCCTTTTCGTCACCTTGGTGAGAAAATAAGAGGTGCTTACATGCTCAGTTGGGTCTTGCTGAGCATGACAGCTGTAGAGGAAAGAGTTAGAGAAAGAAAAACAAAACTATAAGCAAGAATTAAACTAATACAAACTAAAATTATAAGCATGAGGACATAGAGATAATAATACACAAAAAGACCAATATCACAAATGTTTTTAGGCTGATCTATTGATGAAATCAAAGCACAATGAAGAAAGGGGACTATGAGTCCCTTCTTCCTCCAAAGGAAGGCTCTTGGACCCTCACAAACTTGCTCTCCTTACAACAAGAAAAATGAAAATGGTGATGACAGAACTCCTTTGAAAATCCACTCAATGGAGAGGTGGATTGCTCAATGAAATGGTGCCAAAGTGAACTTGTCAAGGATGGATTCCTTAAAACAATATAGGCAGCATAACATTGCATGAAATTCCTTGAGAAAATGAGGTTTCTTCATGGCTTTTTATAGCATTGCATTGGGTTATTGTGTAACTCCTTTGTAGTGTGAAAAGAGGCTCTTTAGGGATTTATTAGGTCTTTGACCAGCCCACCATTCGGATTTAGCTCAGATTTGAGGGTCAAATCAACTTGGGAGCTGATCCATAAGTGGTTGGGAGGCCGACCAATTCAATAAATGCGTCGTTTAGCAGGTGCCCGGGTTTTTGCGCTAACAACCGTGCATCGTGCACGTGTGCGCGCATGGTACGTTCCTGTTCCGCACATGTGCACGCGCACCCAACTTCTGTAAAGCGCTCTTCAATTTTTACTACTTTGTATAGTTTTTGACCTTTCTGGAATGATGTGAAATTAATTTAGTGCCATGAATGACTTCATTATTGTTTGACGATGTTGAGTTCTTGTTGCCATGTGCGGACGAAATTTCAGTGATAACAGATGCCCCCTGATGGATGAGGTTAGGAGCATACGTATAGCTGAAATCCATCAATGTTTCTTCTACTGAGAATGTTGTTGTAAGAGAGAGAAATAGTGGGATCATTCAGAGCAATCTGTTGGAGAAAAAAGGAACCGGTAGGATCCGACCTTCTGAGAGTTGTGCAAAACAAAAAAAAGAAAATTGTGTACAAATGAGGCGGGCATGCCCCATGCTCGTGTTATGTAACTTTGAAAAAATATGACTGAAGTGTTGGTGTAGACAACTGCAGCGCCCTCAGGGGCGATGATGATAAAGGCAGAAGAAAATTCTGCAAAGGAACATACTCTGAACAATAGGTAATGATCACGGTAATAAGCAGCGATGATGATGCAGGCATTGATGGCCCTACCGAGTTCAGAGGTCTTCGGAAAATGATAAAAATAACTGCAATAGTCGCAAATTAAGACCCACCATAACACGAGAAAGTGTTGGCGTCGAATGTTATGGGGGCCAACGACAGCAGGGAGCAATGGTGTTTCACCCTGTGTTGTCCGAGATCTCTCATTGAATGGAGAATGAGAATCAAGATACTGTCGCCCTTCTGGAAAATTGTGCTGATGTCGACAAAAGGGGAATGTGACTCCCAGAAGCAAAGGGCTTTGTGGAATCTACTGAGGGGAGGAAGTGGCAGAGGTACATGGATGAAGTCAAGAAGTGGGAAGACTCAAGACTGCCCTTGGTTGGAGGATGTATGAGATAAAAAGTGGCCTCAATCATGTAACAAGGGCGAGTGTCAGGGGGACGACAAGACCAGTGATAAGTTGTGCCAGAGGTGGGACAAGGCGAACAAATTCAGAGGGTAGAGGTAAGTGACATGTGGAGTACTCTGAAGATATGGACGATGCCGACAAGGGTAGATTATAAGTAATTCTCCAACCAAGGGTGACATGGGTTGCGTGTGGCCAAAAGGAAGCAAGTCTCCAATGGTGACGACAAAAGAAAATGTAATGACTGGAAATAAAGGCATTTGTTTTGGGAGGAATGTACAAATACAGAAACGGGTGCCCCAGTGTGAAATGTGTGCCCCAGGGAGGGCAGAATTTTCTTGGAAAACTGATGAAGGGTGGGGGCCCCATTGGTGAGTTTCTGTATGAGGTAGGTGAAATGAGGATAGGTTCGCAGATGCGCAAACTGATTGTGGATGAAATGGAGGGTTCATGATACTATGGAGGCGTAGGTAAAAAAAAGGAACCGTAAAGAGATAAGCTGGGAGTCCATGTGGGAAAGCTAGCAAAATGAGGAGAAGGAGTATGTGGCTAATTCACGATATGTTTGAAAGACTATCGGGACTCCCATCCCTAAAGGGTAATGAAGCACAACATAAGTGTCAAAAAGTGCCAAAAGGTGCTATGAATGGGACAACTCATGTGGGTAAGAATGCTACCGGGTAACGATACCGAAGATGCAAATGGAGGTGTAGGTACTGCAGAGCCAGGAATGAGGATCCTAAAGGCCAATATCAGCGGGTGTGACTGGAAATGTAAATGAAATATAGCAGGAGAGACTACATGCCAGTGTTGAATATA
Source organism: Picea engelmannii (assembly GCA_009831015.1). Lineage (NCBI taxonomy): Eukaryota > Viridiplantae > Streptophyta > Pinopsida > Pinales > Pinaceae > Picea > Picea engelmannii. Next base: position 76,089 of record ML815660.1, read on the forward strand.
TACCTAAAGGGATGATGTCGATGAATGATGAGCAAGTACCTGCACACATAACAACCAAATACCTAAAGTGAACAATATCTGAAGAGAATTAAAGATATGAGCATGTATTTGACAAATGTGACTATGCGCGTGCGTACCTGACCATGATATGAAAAAAAAAGGCGCCTCGGGGGCCCAAGACGAAAAGTGACCCAGGGACTGTTGTGATGTAGGTGACGGGATGCTGATCTCGTGGTTGAAAACGGTTTGAAAAATGGACACCTTGGGCTTCCGTAATGGTGAGTGGAAGTTGGGAAAAAGACCTATATATAGTTGTAGGGCCCACATTGCCACCTCATTTGTACCTGCTGCAATAGTGACTGGACGAGCATTTTTCAGAGGAGATTTGGGGATTCGGGGAGTACGAGGCATCCGATCGACATTCTGCGAGTATCAAGTTGGTGGTCTGATCATCCTGCATGGAAATGGGTTTTCAATTTTTGGGCAGGGTTTGTACGGAGGGCCGTACAGGGGTATTTAGGGGGTTTTTATGGGATGTAGGCCCACATACGCGGGCGATTCGTTGAAAGGCGCGCATATGTGCACACTTGTACACTGAATATACCCGCATGGGTGCGCGGTAGGGGAAATTTAAGGCACGCCCGAAGGGCGCGCCTGTCTTGTAAACATGCGCGCATCAGTGCGCGCCTGTAGGTGTGACGGGCGCGCACTGGTGCGAGTCTGTAGGGTAAACATGTGCGCTTAAGAGCGCGCCTGTGAAGAAAACATGTGCGCATTGAGGCACACCTGTTCGATGTACAGGCGCGCATATATGCGCGCTTGTGTGCTGAACATGCGCACATGTGTGCGCGCCTGTGGGAACAAAAACCGCGCCTAGGAGGCAAGGTTTGAAGGGTAAAAAACGAGTTTGTTTGATGCTGTGGATGGTTATCTGAGCTGACATAGGACTCTATTTTGTCTGTAGGTTGATCGTGGTGACGATGCCAGTGCGGTGGCGCGAGCGAGACTGGGCCCTGTTACGAGACGTTGTGGCCATTGAGGGGCTCGGTGTGCATGCTACTTTGGCAACCTGTGGGTTGCTAAAGTTTTTTGAGTGCCCGTTGATATGGGCACATGAGTATTTACTACAGTTCCTGATCCAAATGTGGAGTCCAGAGCTTCACTGCTTCCTCGTACGAGGAGAGAAGATCCCCTTCACTGCGGTGGAGGATGTATATTTTCTGACTGGGCTCCCTTTTCGGGGAATGCCCCTATCGAAAGAGATTGTGCTACCGAGGGATACAACCCTTGCTACAATTGGTGAGTGATACTGCTCAGGTCGGGACTTTATGCTTGGGACTGTGGTGAGCATCAGCTTTATCGACTCCCTAGCACATCGCTATATAGCGGCGATGATTGTGCGTATATATGGGTCGCTTGCGACCCAACAGATTAGTGGTGGCCAACTGTTGGTGTTGGAGAGGGTGGTGGGCAGCGAGCAGTTCGTGTGGGGGCTGACGCAGCATGCACGGATGATAGCGCAGTTGGACCATTGTCTGTCCACAGGTGCAGGAGAGTTTGCCTTTGGGTCGATCCTAGTGGCATGGTTCTTAGAGAGAGTGCCTATGCTGCGCTCGAGAGTGCTACTGGAGATGCCAGGGGCGCGAGAGCCGCGATTGAGGAGGTGGTCGACCATTTTGCTTCGTCACGGTGGTGGCGAAGGTGGTCACTTCTTTTCAGTGGGGGCGGTAGGGATATGGCGGCAGATGCCGCAGGTTATACTTCGGTACCCCTATGCTGGGGTGGACTTCCGGGGGGACTCGGACATGGTGCTACCTCCAGGGGAGGCTTTTGACCATCGAGGTATGTTTAGTTTTTGGTGCATGTTTTGATATATATTTTTTTTTGAGATATCAGTCCATATGTGTATGATATAGATGCTGATACTATCTGTTGTTGTTGTTTTGTGCATGTGCAGATGTGGCACCTCGCGGGTGCGAGGTGGAGATGCAGAGAGCGTCGGCTCGTTGAGAGCCGGAGAGACGACCGCAGGGAGAGAGACGTCGGTGGGAGGAGGTCGTGGAGTGACCTGCTTAGTCCGAGAGGGCAGCGAGGAGGCGTCAGTTTGATGACCCTGGTGCGGGGCCATCGCACACTCCTCCGGCGGCAGTCGAAGTAGATTTTGATGACATACGCCATCATCTGGATACGGTGTTGCAGGATGTGCCTGAGGGCATGTGGATGCGTATCCAGGATGAGAGCTTCCTGGAGCAGTGTGTGGGGGTGCCGCCACCATGGCGGGCCATAGTGCGGCGAGCAGCAGTGCTTGCGACGATGACTAGTGGATGCCTGTCGCCGGGGCAGGAGGGTCCTGTGGGTGTTCCACCACCTCCTGGGGCAGGTGGTGGTGGGCCACCACCTCCTCCTGAGGGAGGAGCAGGTGGTGGTGTGATAGAGGCACCATGATGTATATGTTTTTGTTGTATATAGGCTGGTGAGCCGATTTTTTGTACCGAGGTGCTGTGCTGGCCTGCGGATACATGTATTTTTGTATGTAAACATTCAGATGGCATGATGGGCCTTGATATATATATATATATATATATATACATGAGTATACCTTTTTTGAGATCCTAATGTTGTCTACATGTGGTTTTGTGTGGATGATTTTGATGATGTCTATTCTATATATATGCTGTGACAGGATTTATGAGATGTTTATGTATGTGTAGTTTGATGTGATATATGCCAATCTAACACCATGTTAGCTAGTTGATCTGTTGTTTGATTCAATTGTCATGGAATATGTGTAAATGTAATGGAATCAAAATTTCGAGATAACAGTCTAACCTGCAGGTATTTGCGAAAGAGGCACGGATCGTGTATACGGTACACATTGTTGAGCTGGAGAACGACTAGTTGAGAGTCGAGGAAGACGCTAAGGTGACGAATATGATGACCCTGGGCGTCGGCCAGGAGGCCAATGACCGCAGTGTATTCGGCTTGGTTGTTGGTTGCTGGCCCCAAACATATGCCGCTTGAATGTAGGATTTCATGTGAGGGGGTCTATAGAGCCCAAGCAGCTGAAGCGAGATTTTGCGTCCAACGGCTGGCACCATCGGCATAACCAATGTGGTAGGCTGGTGGAGGAAGCATCTGTCAATAGCACAAAGGATAGTTTAGACGAGAGGGGAGGAGAAAAAATATTAAAAACACTAGAAAAGAAATAACCTAAAGTAGAATGACTACTTTTAAGCATAAAATTTCTTGAGATACAACCCGTTGACGAGTTCTTTGAGAGAGAGGCCTTCGGGAGAGGCCAGGATATATGCGCCTTTGGTGAGGCAATGTTGGATAATGTATGGGCCATGCCAAAGTGATTCGAATTTGCCGTGGCCAAAGGTATCATGAGCGATATCATAAGCCAGGACAAGGTCGCCTTCGTGGAATGAGCAAAGGTTGACATGGTGATCAAAGGTAGCCTTGGATCGTTTTTTAGCTACCTTGTTGTTCTATAAGGAAGATCGACGATCTTCATCCAGCGACTCCAAGTTCAACAAGCGCTGCTCCATTGGAGCAATGTCAGGTAATAGCTCAATTGCGGTGCGTAAGGTGGGAATTTCGCACTCGATGGGAAGAGTTTCCTCGACCCCATGGACTAAATGGAATGGTGTGAAACCAGTAGCGGTTTTCACCGCCGTTCGATAAGCCCATAGCGCGGAAAATAACATATGATGCCAATTGGTTTTATGTTTATTAACTGTGCGCTGTAACATGGTCTTGAGGACTTTGTTCACTGCCTCAACCTGTCTGTTTGACTAAGGGTAATATGGTGAGGCAAACTCGTGAGAGAGGCCTAACCGAGATGAGAGTTCGACGAAGATCTCATTCTCGAAGTGTTTCCCATGATCGAAAATGAGTTGGAGTGGTACACCAAAATGGGATATGACGTGATTAAAGAAAAAACGCGTTGTCGTGTCAGCGGTGTTGTTGAAAGTGGGCATAGCTTCGGCCCATTTGGTGAAGTAGTCAATGGCAACAATGATGTATTTGTGACCATTGCTGGAGGGTGGATTGCAAGTCATAAAGTCGATGCCCCATTTGCAAAAAGGGTCGGCTATAATGACAGGGTGGAGAAGAGCGGGGGGAGCCCGGGCTTTGTTGGCGTAGAGCTGACATTGCTCACATCATTTCATGGCATGAATGCAATCATGAAACAAGGTAGGCCAAAAGTAACCGGCTCGGATAATATTTTGAGCCGTGGATATACCCGAAAGATGGCCCCCACATGCGTCGTTGTGGCAGTCGTTTAAGACTCTGTTGGCCTCTTCAATAGTCAGGCACCGACGAAGAATGGTGTCTACACCCCGCCGATATAGGATGTCTCCGATGAGGAGATAGCGGGGGGCCTAATGGCGAATATGTCGACGATCATCTCGTGAAAGGTGGTTACCGAAATTTTGAGTTCGTAGGTAGACGAGAAGGTTGCCATACCAAGGATCATCCGAAGTGATGTAAAAGAGATGTTCGTCAGGGAAGTCGGTGTTGACGGGGGCACTGGTGGTGTCAGAGGGGAGGGCTGTGACAAGTTCAGTGAGAACGAGGGCCTTCTTACTCTTAGGTGTTGAGAAATCGAGGTCGTACTCTTGAAGGATAACGATCCAGTGAGCGAATTTTACGTTAACTTGTCGATGGCTGAGCAAGTACTGCATAGGGTTGGAATCTGCGACGACCTTTGTGGTGCGAAGCAGAATGTAATGGCGCAGTTTCTAGACTGCAAGGACAACTGCAAGAGAAAGTTTCTCTTCATGTTTATACTTCAAGGGTGGTCGTGAGAGGTTCTTACTAACGTAGTAAATGACGTGTTCATGATTGTCATCTCCGAGCTGGACGAGGACGCCAGCTACTGATACAGCTGATGCTGATACGTAGAGGATGTAGTCACGATTATAGTTAGGTGCACTAATTAAAGGTGCATTTGAAAGCGCTGCTTTAAGATCGTCAAATGACTGTTGGGCATAGTCATCCCAGTGAAAAGGGATGTCGTGACGTAGTAAGCGGAGGAAACCATGTGCGCGTATGGCGTAATCAAGAACAAAACATCTGAGAAAGTTAGCTTTGCCCTGTAGACTCTGAAGTTGTCGTAAATTCCGAGGAGGTGGAATTTCGGTGATAGCTTTGACTTTGAGGGGGTCTATAGTAATACCTCTTTGGGAAACAATAAAACCGAGGAGGCGCCCTGTGGTGACACATAACACACACTTGAGAGGATTCAAGCGAATGTTGTATTGACGACACCGTTGAAAGATGATTCGTAAATCATCGAGATGCTGGGTGAATTTCTTGGATCGAGCTGTGAGGTCGTCCAAGTAGGCAAGGATGATTTTAGCCAGATCGTGGAAGATGTATGTCATTGCCTGTTGGAAAGTGGCGTCGACATTTTTTAAGCCAAAAGGCATGACACGATATGAAAAAGTACCCCACGGGGTAATGAATGCGGTTTTATACTGATCTGCTGGGTGGATTTGAATTTGGTTATAGCCAGAGAATCCATCCATAAAGGAGAGAGCCTCATGGCCAGCGCAGTCATCGATAATTTGATCGATGAAAGGCGTTGGAAAGTTGTCTTTGGGACATGCGTTATTGAGATCGCGAAAGTCTGTGCAAACGTGGATAGTGCCCTGTTTTTTGTCGATGGGTACAGGGTTGGAAACCCATGAAGTGTAAGCGATGGGGTAAATAAACCCGGCTGTACGTAATTTGTCAATTTCGGCTTTGATAGCCGCGACTTTGGATGGGTGTAGCGGTCGCTGTTTCTGGTGAACTGGTGTGATGTCAAGCCAAGTGTCGATGCGATGCTCGACAATAGAAGGATCGAGGCCAGGCATTTCCGTGTATGACCAGGTGAAAATATCCCTATATTCCTGGAAGAGGGATTTATATGCGGCGATTTCCTGAGGAGTACAAGCAGCTCCAATGATGATTTCTTCGACAATGCCATTTTTAATGGAAATGTCGATTTTAATGGTGGGGGAAATGTTGGACATATTACCTTCTTCAAAAGCGTCGGGGGCAGGAATGGGATTGTTGAACCAATCTATAGGCCCCGACGGGATAAAATCTTTAGTTTCGACCGCGTAAATGGGATTTTGGTTAGGAGGCATGAGGGCTTCCTGTAGAAAGAAGAGTGCACAATGATGTAGTGCGTCCCAAGGGGAGTCTGGGCGGTGTAGCTCTTCAAGTATTTCCTCGTCGCAATGAAAACGTCGGGAATAGAAAGGGTCATGAAGAGTGATCTCGGTGACAACGTGGTTGCCCTCTGATGGAGAAGAAAAGGGAGCAATGCTAAGGGATGGTGAGGGTTCACTCGACATAAACCATATATTGAAGTACTGAGGGGTACCCGTGGTGGTTGGGTGGAGAGTGTCTGTAGGGGAATGGACAGGAGAGTTGGGGGGATTGCGGGGTAAATCCTCAGAGATGTCATTAAAGAACCATGGAGGCGTTGGGAGTGCTTCGGGCTCAAGAGAAATGACATGAAGATCCTCGAGTGACGAAGTAATGTCAATTATGGTCTCGGCGGGTTGGTGAAGCAGGGCCAATTAACGTTGCCTGTATGCAAGGATCATAGGACACTGGTATGTGAAATGTGCTAATGAATCATAGAGAGAGCAAGGGCATCTCATACGTTCATTGACTGAAGTGGTGACATAGCGAATGTCAGTGATATTTGACGAGGACGTAGCAGGGCGTGGGTTGTTCTGGAAGTTCTGGCGTACCGCCGCTAATGTCTGCCGAAAACGCGACAGTGCTGGGCAATGATGGGTGTAGTGGCCATACTCTGAACATATAGCGCAAGCATATTTGGTCCTCAACCCTTTACTACTGGAAGGGTTGGTGGTAGTAGTGGTACTAGCAGTAGTGACAGGTGTTGTGGGAGTTTGAGTGGGGGGGATCAAATTCAGTAATTCAGGTAGTGACAGACAATTGTTGGTTTGGTGGCCCTCTTTCTCACATAGTGCACAAGGTGGTGGGATGCATGGAGGAAGTGGAGTGATGGGCTCTTTCTTCTTTCTCCTGCCCTAGCTGTAGCAGGGGGGTTAGTGAGTATGGGGGTAGTGGGGGTAAGGACAAGAATTGTCATGGGAAGTCCTTCTTGTGGGGGAAGGGATGGTCGAGGGACCATCTCTGGTGAGTGTAAATACCAAACTGGGATTGCTAACACCATATTAGGTAGTGTGAGCATTGTGGCTACCTGAAAAGCTTCAATACCTGGAGGAGGGTAAAATAAGGGAATTTGGGTGAGGGGTTGGGGGATTGTCTCCTAAACGTGATTATTCCCTTGAGGGGATGTGGATTCGTTGACTGTTGAGGTCGACGAGTGCGCAGTAGGCTCCGACGGAAGTGGTTCTGTGACTATTGAGACGTCAGGAAGGACTAAAGCCTCCTGAGGAGGAAGAGCATCCTCTGTGTGAGTTTCGTTAGATGAGATAACGCATACTTGATTAGTAGGATGAAGGAGTGGTGGTGCTCCGTGGTATGTCCCTAACAAGGATGGATCTTTAAAAATCCTAGGACCCATCTCTACGAGAGGATATGCGTCTTGGTTGGAGTGGATGAGAGGAAGAATGTTATCAAGGTTGGCAAATGGGTTAGGCTCATTATGTGAGACTTGGTCGATGGTCACGATCTTCCCATTGTGGGGGAACATCATTGTCTGAAAGATGGAAGATGCCACTGCCTTCATAGCGTACATGTAGCTATGACCGAATAGGATATTATAATCGAGGGGGGCGTCGATAACTTCGATATCAATGAGAATAGTCTTGCCCCCGAGTTCAACGGGGACATTTTGGAAGAGCCCTTCAGGAGAGGATGGTCATCCATCATAAGCTCGTAATGTGATGGTAGAGGGAATGAGTTCCGGGGAACCGAGTTTCTTCCATACTATTTTGGACATGATGCACGTGGAGGCACCTTCATCGATGATACATCGATGAACTGTGATGTTCCGTATTTTCACTGGTATTTGAAGAGCGATCAAGGCAGGAAGACGGGGTTCTCCGCTATCAAGATCAGAGGTGATGATTCGAGTATCTGCAAGGTCGACTGCCCCCAAGGCAGAAAGTAAAGATTTCCGCTACGTACGACAAGTCTGGAGGACTTCCAAGATTGACATGGCATCCGGTGATTGTGCTAAGTCATCTACCAAGCTATAATTATGAGCTGCCCTAGCCTGTGGGTTGTGGACATTCCTGCGCAAGGGGATGCAAGGGATGCATAGTGGTGGTTCGGCGGAAGGGTGAGGGATCACCAACGGGGGTCTCGTCGGTGTAGGGTTTGTCTTTGGAGATATGGGAGTAGACTCAATGGGAGTATGATACTGACGATTACGCGTTTGCAGAAGAATTTCTTCCTAACTGGTGAGGAGAATTGTATGCTCTGCTGGATTGTTGGGGTTGTGGTATTGTCCCATCTGAGGTGGGGGATGCGGTGTGTCCTATTGGGTGTTGTTCACACCTTGGTGTGGAATAGGATTTTGCAGCACGACGGGCGAGGGTTGTTGCATGTATTGTTGTGGTGCCTGTTGAGGGGTCGTTTGTGCAGGAGAATGTGGAAGACTACCTGAGTCTTTCAACCGTTTGAAATCAGCGATCTGGGGGAAATGATGAGTGTAATGACCGAACTCACCACAAAGAGCACAAGGGAAGATGGTTTTAACATTGTTACGCCCTTGGCATTTGTTATTATTTCCCCCTTGGGGGTTTTGGTTCCCTTGGTTCTGGTTTCCCCCAGTGGGTTGGTGCTGTGGGGGTTGATTCCCGCCTTGACCAGGGTTGTTGTTATTCCTGTTCCGTCCTTTATTCTTAGCATTGTTCGATGAATGAGTTGGGTTGGCAATATTCAACTGTTCAAAATTTTGGTATTGTTGAGCAGCAGAGGGTTGAAAAAAATTTACCCCCGCATGAGGATGTGGGGGAGCCATGGGTTGTGGAGGACTAGGAAACAAGAAGTATGGATTTTGTGGTGGTACCGATCCATAAGGTACATAGGAAGGCATAGTGCTTTCGCTAGTACTATAAGCTGATGTTGAGGGAGTACCACTGTTTGTGGGGATAGGTGGATGTATGGGGGGTGTCAGTGGTGGTCCACTGATAGGTGGAGGTATAGCAACAGGGTATGGCTGTTGATACGGGGGTGGGGGGTAGTAAGAAGTGCCCCCATATGCCAGCGGGTATTGAGGTGTTCCATGCATTGGTGGTGGTTGGGGTTGTGGACCATGGTGTGTGGTGGCACCTATTAGTCCGTCTGCTGAGTGAGACATCCCAGGTTTGTCTTGGCCAAATGGCACAGGTTTTGGAAGATCAGGAAGTACCGTGTATAAGTACACTGACTGTGCATAGATGAGGTCATATTGTTGGGCCTTACTGATGGATTCCTCTTTAGATTGAGGGAAGGTGGAAGCTACATCCTTACCAAGTAGAGAGACAAGTGATCTAAGAAACCAGTCGAGACATTGTTGCTTGGTGGTTTCTGCTTTACACAAACTACGTCGCCTACGCCACTCATGAATGTGGTCAGTGATGTGTGTGGCTGAGGTTTGTTTGAAGTTAGACAGTAGTTCTAGACCATTGTCATGGAGAATGGGTAATTGGAAGAAGGTCAAAAATGATTTGGCCAATGACTCAAAGGTCGCGTGGGACCCTAATTTTTGTTCGTCATACCATTTGGCTGATGGGCCAGTGAGTGTGCGTTGAAATAATTGTAGTCTGATGGAATGATCCATAATTCTATTGGAAGAGCACCATAGATGAAAGGTCATGACATGATTGGCGGGGTCATCCCCTACCTTTCCTTCAAACTTAGGTATGTCTGAAGGAAGTTTAGTTGGCATTGCAGGCCATGTGGGGTCATGCAATATAGGATCATTGGTAAGTTTGGTGAGATCCGGTATGTTGAGAGAGGCCAAATATGGCATCTGCAGTGGGGGGGGAGGATTAGCTCCAGCCATGGTGTGTTGTGAACCTGACCCTTGACGGGGACTAGGTGGGTTGGTGCTCCCTCCTTGAGAGGAAATGGGTCCCCCGCTTCCTTGCAAAGGAGAGCAAGTGAATGGATGACCTTGGGAAGTTGAACCAAGTAATGTAGAACCAAGTAAAGCTGATCTTAATATAGTAGCACTCACAGGAGTGTGTGAAGGAGGTGCCGATGAGCAGGCACGACCATATACTCCCCCTAAAATAGGAGGGAGGTTGAGAAATCATCGTGAACGATGGGGGTTCTGTGGTTCCCCTATGATGTCAGACTAGTTGTGTGAATATGTGCAACAAGTGGTGAGAGAAATATAGAAACAACGAGCCTTTGCGTTTGAATGTTTACACAATATATATATCCAAATCAAATTGTAATCAGATGTGCATTATACATAAAATGAGAAAGAAGCATATATATATGGGTAGGTGGGTTTTGTCCACGTGGGGGAATCAAAAGAAAGCAAATGCTCGTGTCCTAGAAGACGTAACTTCCTTCCTCTCAAATAGCACTGGACCTTCCAATACTACTCAACAGTGGGGTCTGAAGTCACCGGAAGAGAAACTAGTGACGGATGAAATAATTGGTTATAATGAGGGGTAGAGGGGGCATATCCCGAAAGAACTGGAGATACTTCCCAATAGCCACACAAAATCCAATCAAGGTGCAATTGCAACCCACAATTGCCACCTGGGTAGATGTACTAAAGTTGGTCACTAGGTACCTCGGTCAAAGTGTGGCATTTAAATTTTCGGCCTAAGAAATGGGTCACGGGCTGGATCCCGTCCAAGAGGTGGGTGCCTCAAGGGGGGACGCACAGAACAACCGGACCTCGGCCTTCAACCCTTCACGGGTATCTCCCTGCCTCATGGTGATTGGAACACTTGACTTGGAGGATTTTAAGTTCCCTATTTGACAACCTCTATGTTTTATCAATGTGAGAACCAGATATCGGGGAGTTATTTAGATGCCTATCCCCGAAATCCTACCTAGACTAAAAAATTTCTTTTGGCACCTCCTGTGGAGGAAACTTAGTGAGTTTTTTAGAAATATATTTTAGATGAAGTTGTTTTGTGAGGCTGGGGTTGGAAACCAACCTCGTTTGATTAAAACTGGGAGTGGATAGTCCTGTCGAGAAAAGATGGGGTGTTTTCGGAATCCCTTTGGAGGAAACTTACTTGGACCTCCACGTTTTGAGAATAAGCTATGTGAGTGAGAAGTGACTTTTGTGTGTGAGTGAAAGTGTGCCAATTTTTAGTTAATTAGATGTCACCTTGCTGCATGTGGACTTCGCTTGGTCCTTACAAGAGTTTGATTACATAATTAGCTAGATGTCTTTGGTACAACCTTGCGGAATTCAAAAGCCCTAAGAAGCTAGCATGTGGACATGTGGGTCCGTCACTATCCTTTAAATCCCTATTGTGAGGTAATCTAGAAAAAGCATGAAACTATCCTAGATTGAACATGTGGGCATGTATGGGCCCGTTATAAACCTTTAAACTCTCCTAGTGTTTTGATTTAAGAAAGCAAAATTTCAACCACTATCCTATCTTTGTAGGATGTGGGCATGTATGGGCCTGTTACAAGTTTAAAATGTGTTTGAAAAATGAAGCTAAGAGGGGTCCCCAAAGAAAAAGGGCCGTTGTCCTCTCCTAAAGGTTTAAAACTTTGTTTAAGGGAGACAAAATTATTTTACAATCCTTTTTCTGATTCTCAAGATCGCTTGGAGGCGCGAGAGAAGAGCATATTCGACGATTGTTACTTCAATTCCTAGTCCCAATATAAGTTTAGATGTGATTAAAATTGATGTCCAACTTAGATTATTAGTCAAAACAAGCCATCCATGTGGCAAAAAGAAACGAAGGGAAATTGATTTTTATCCTCCTAAGTGCCTATGTGTGTTAGACTAACCCCTTTATATGATGAGGGGACTAAGTGTAGTGCAGTGTTTAGAGCATGCTTAACATCATTTTCAAGAAGGAAAAAGACCTTCCCCACATCCCAACAACTTACAATGAAAAATTTTACTCAAATGCGGGGCCCCTACTGCAGACATAGGCGCACAGAGCGCAGGCGCGCGAATAGAGTTGAGACAGAAAGCGCATGCGCGCAGAGAAAAGTTGTTTTTTAAGCGCATGCGTGCACGATGCACGTCTGTGGGGTGGAATACCCGCGCACCTGTGACAAACGGCCGAGAAAGAAAATCCGGATGGATTTCTCTCAATTCTCCCTTGAATTGGATAGTTGGCAGGTCGGCCTAGGCCGGTTTGTGCACCTGCAAGTTAAACAAACTAAAAGAAGAGCAAAATAAACCCAAATGAGGTAGGAATTGAAACCTTCTCCCTAGTATGGTTGCCAATCTATTTGCACCCTTTTCGTCACCTTGGTGAGAAAATAAGAGGTGCTTACATGCCCAGTTGGGTCTTGCTGAGCATGACAGCTGTAGAGGAAAGAGTTAGAGAAAAAAAACAAAACTATAAGAAAGAATTAAACTAATACAAACTAAAATTATAAGTATGAGGACATAGAGATAATAAAACACAAAAGACCAATATCACCAATGTTTTTAGGCTGATCTATTAATGAAATCAAAGCACAATGAAGAAAGGGGACTATGAGTCCCTTCTTCCTCCAAAGTAAGGCTCTTGGACCCTCACAAACTTGCTCTCCTTACAACAAGAAAAATGAAAATGGTGATGAAAGAACTCCTTTGCAAATCCACTCAATGGAGAGGTGGATTGCTCAATGAAATGGTGCCAAAGTGAACTTGTCAAAGATGGAGTCCTTAAAACAATATAGGCAGCATAACATTGCATGAGATTCCTTGAGAAAATGAGGTTTCTTCATGGCTTTTTATAGCATTGCATTGAGTTATTGTGTAACTCCTTTGTAGTGTGAAAAGAGGCTCTTTAGGGCTTTATTAGGTCTTTGACCAGCCCACCATTCGGATTTAGCTCAGATTTGAGGGTCAAATCGGCTTGGGAGCTGATCCATAAGTGGTTGGGAGGCCGACCAATTCAATAAATGCGTCGTTTAGCAGGTGCGCGGGTTTTTGCGCTAACAATCGCGCATCGTGCGCATGTGCGCGCATGGTACGTTCCTGTTCCGCGCATGTGCACACGCACCCAACTTTTGTAAAGCGCTCTTCAATTTTTACTACTTTGTATAGTTTTTGACCTTTTTGGAATGCTGTGAAATTAATTCAGTGCCATGAATGACTTCATTACTGTTTGATGATGCTGAGTTCTTGTCGCCATGTGCGGACGAAATTTCAGTGATAACAGCTACGATCAGTTCAGGTCATAGGAGTATAGATCCACATTGTATCTTTAGTGGCTATAGCTTTTTGTCAATATAATTATGGATCCACAGTGTATTTTATGGTGGCCATACCTTGAAAGTATTTATCACTCAAGCATAGGTATGCCTGCCTTGGGTTTGAAACATGTCATAATATTTGTTTGATGGTTGTGTGCAGCTTCTATCAGGTTCTCTGAGTCCGTACCCTTGCTCGAAAAAGTCTACAAAGTACTTCAGTCATCAGTTTCTATCTTCTAACTTCACACTTTGGGGGGAAATCTGTTACACATGAAAATTACTCACTTTAATGATGACCTATTGTCGTCATGACTAGTGTCGCAAGTGTCACATTATTGGCCTTAAGTGTCTCAAACATCATATTGCCATCTTGCCTATGTCGTCTCTCTAACTACATCACATGGATACTTAAGATACCTTAAAACACTGCTTTAAGGAAGAGAAATCATTTGATGAAGAGTACTAAGCATTTTCCATGAAAAAACCACTTAAAAATGTTTTTTGGAAGGCAACTCTCCCCTACCCACTGTCAGGGAGTGTCAGCGCTCCCTAGCCTCCTTTAGGGGAGCGTTGTAACACCCTGTACACCCTTTTGGGGGAGCGCTAGGATTTTCTAAAGAAATTTTGGGCAGCGCTCCCCTACCCACTGTTAGGGAGTGCCAGCGCTTCCTAGCCTTCTTTGGGGGAGCATTGCAACGCTCTGTGCACCCTTTTGGGGGAGCACTAGCCTGTTTGAGCAAATTTTGGGTTGTTAAGGAGAATCAGGGAAAAATCCCCCTTATCTTGGAAGTCAATTGGATTCGAATCTGAGGTCAAGGCTACATCTTAGGGAGGATCCACAACTGATGGAGAAATATCCTCAACCTATCCCAAGAATATCTAAGGTGGTTGGGTCTCTCCAAGCTTATATAAGGAGGCCCTCTCATGGTAAAAGCATATGGAGACATTATAAAGCATCAAACTTATGATCTCATAAGGGAGATATCATTGAAGCATCATCATTATGTGTGGATTATTTGAGCAAGGGTCTAGGCAAAGAGAGCTTGGTGAAGCTAGTGCACCTACATCTATGGCTGTAAGCATTTCACTTTGTTTTCATTAATATAAATCTACGCTTGGTTTGTTTCCTTTAAAGTTTGTGTACGTTTCATGAACTTGTTTATGTTATAGATCCATTATGAAGCTAATCATGGTAGATTAGGAGGTATGTCTCATTTTTGTTGCTCATCGTATTGTAGGACCTTATGAATAACTTGGAGATCAAGATCAACCTGGATTGAGCAAGGACAAACGTCGGTAAAAAGGTATTTAATATTCTTCCTTCTTATTCTTTGGATAGTTTAGCTTCATGAAAAGGAAATTCAGTGTCCACAATAGCACTTTTCTGTCTTGGTCATAGGGGTCTAGTATCCAAGAGGAAATCCACTTGTCCATTGGGGGATTTTCCTGTAACAACATCCGTCTAAGAAGAATGATTACAATGAGGCTCTAGAGGCCTTTTTAACATTACTCATGAATTCCAAAACCCTAGACATCCAAAAACCTAACCCTAGGAGATGAAACACCAAAACTTGTGTGGGCCCTGATGGGTAAGTTGGTACCTCAACTTCCCTGGGTCGTAACATTTGCATACGACCTCTGTTTTAGGCACGTGATAGCTTGTTGGAAAAGTCTTTTCGAGAACTACACCTTATGCTGTCAAACTCTGACTTTGTCTATAGTTTGACTATGGCAAGCCAAAAAAACACTGTTTAGGGCCCCAAAACGACCCTAGAAGTACATAAAGATGTACTGACATGACAAATTCCAAAATAAGCTAGTTGGATTAGGTGGGAAACCACCAATCTCCACCTGGAAGTTGTGTAGGGCTTCAGACAAACCTGAAAGTGTAGAACCCACAATTACAAAGAATTACAAAAGAACATGCTGAACTAAAAACTGTCAAGATGAGCCAGTTGGAATAGGTGGGTGGCCACCAATATCCACCTGGATCAACAAGCAAAAGAGCCATTTATATGGATGGAACACAAGCTTATAGATCCTACAACATCTCCATAGTCATGTCGTTTCTGTTTCAAGAAAAGTGGACCTCCTTCAAGTACCTTGGTATGCCTCTCTCCATAAGAAACCCTTTCGTCCCAGCCATGGAAAAGCATCTTGGATAAAATCAAGTGTAAATTTCAGTAGTGGGGTTTGCAGTGGTTAAATCCAGCCAGGCACATAATTCTTCTCAAATATATTCTCTTTGCCCTCCTTGTCTTCCAATGCTCAACTATATTTCCTTTGATCGGAGTAATGCAAAGAATAATTCAAGATTTGAGAAGGTTTTGTGGCAAGGAGGAAAAACTGACACAAATAAATATCATTTGGTAAGATGGTCAGTTGTAAGAGCACCCAAAGATAGAGGAGGTTTGGGCATCATAGATCGTGCACTTCAACATAGCAATGGGAGGGAGAAATGGTATGGAGATTTATTAGTAGGAAATTTGTTTGGTGGAAAAAGTGCTTTAGCTAAAGAAAGAAAAGATGCATATAAGGGGAGATAGATGCCCAAAATGAATCCCACATATGGAGGTGGATCAAATCTGCAATCCCTCTAATATGAGAAAAACTCACTCGGGTTCCAGGAAATGGAAAATATATAAGGATATGGCACGATAACATAGTGGGTCACAAGCCATTGGAGAGATGGAAATAGCTTATTCCTCTTAAAACATGGCTGAATGAAAGAAACCAACTCACTCTTTTTGATATATCAAAATGGTCCCTGACTTCGGGAGATTGGATGGGATCAATTTGATGAGCCCCCTCCTCCGCCCCGCGTCCCCTCATTTCTTCTTTGTTTATACTCTTGAAGTGTAGTGCACCCTGAGACATTCAGATGTCAGAACAATGTAGCCAGGGATCCTCAAGATTTTATGTTAAAGAAAGATATCTACATCAACTTCAATCTCTCCCATTGCTTCAATGGTCTACAATATGGAAAAATGTATTGTCTCATGATGGTATGCCGAAAGTAAATATTTTTTTCTGGCTATTGGTGTCTGGAAGAATACTAACAACTAACAATCTTCATAAAAGAGGAATCCAAGGTCCAAGATAGTGTGTGTTGTGGAGGAATGCAGAGGAAAATGACAAGCATCTATTTCTGGAATGCCCTTTCTTAATCAAGGTCTGGGAAACATAATTTTTAGGCTTATCCCATATATTTCTCAGGCCAACATGCTGGAATGAAGTGTTCACCCGCTGGACCAGAATATATAGGGGGAATCTCAAAGACAAAAATCTCTTCAGATGGATATGGGTAGCTTTGCCAAAATATCTATTATGGAAACTGTGGCTTGCCAGAAATATAGCCATCTTTAAACAATGTCTAGCATCTATGGTCTCATTTGGTCAAGAAAGCTAAAAGCCTCATGATGGAAAACCTATGAATAAAAAATGTATCCCTCCAAAACAAGAAAACACTTCACAGAGAGGAGAGGGATTGGATGAGGCAATCCGAAGAACCTTCAATGGCTCCAAGAGTAAAGAATCATTCAGTACCCTTCAGTTGGCAGATCAAGCTAGGGGAGCAAGAATTTGAGAAGTGGAAAACAAGAAAGAACTCACATATTCTTTTCTTTGATGTGGCATCGAAGGGAAATCCAGGGGTGGTAGGAGCGAGAAGAGTCATCACTGACCCTGATGATGAACAAGAATCTGCTTATGCCTGGGGGCTAGGAATTGCAACAAATAATCAAGATGAGGTGTACACTCTGTAACTAACCGGGTGCTTATTGTTCACTCAAAATTTTACTTTTCAATTCATGAAGTTGGTGTGGTAAATTACATTTCCAATATTTAAGGAGATCAATGGCAGAGGGTTTGTTGGCCAACTAAATTCTCACGCACGTATTTCTACGAGTTAAATATCCGAACTCGTCTTTCCTCTTATGCACGAAGAAGGACATGTCAAAGTGAGATTGCAATGCAATTTAAAATTATTTGGCGAGGGAAACATTTTATTAATTAAACTCTTTTTAATGAAATCTGAACTACTACAAAAAAGGAAGTTGTAAGGAGTTAGGGTTGCAATTTCCACATAGAGAAAATTTTCTGTTCACATCTTGGCGTGTCTTCAAAAAGTGACAGCAACATTTGTGAAGTTCGTTCCTCGAGGTGGTCAACAAATAATGGAGGGCGTCTCTTTTATTTTTGCTTAGAATTTGAGGGCCACATAATATACTAATGACATTGATTTAAATGAAATATCTTTTTCTAGGAGGAATTTTCCCCACGTTTTTGCGACTGGAGTCAATCTCAGTTAAGCATTTTAATATAATGTTCATAAATAAAAATAAAAATAAATTTGATTTAGTCATATGAAATATGTCACTTAATTTAGTCACATGAAATACTTTGTTTGTTATGTCATGTTTGTCGCTTTTGGAATGGAAGGTTCCATTTTCCTCTAAATTTGATTTACATTTCCACGGTTATCAATAATCATAAATGACTGACTTACCGCCACTTGGGGGTCATTATAGTTGTAGTATTTGTTATCATCGTGTTATTAGTGGATCAAATTGATGGTGACAACATGGAAGCTCTTCATAGTGTGTTGAGTAGAGTTGAACTCACAACTTTATGGAAGCTTATGATTAAGAAAGAGTTGAATGATTAGTTAAATTAAACCTTATGCCATGTAACAAATTAAATTTATCTTTAATTCATGATGGGGTTATTATGTAAAAAAAATTACATTATTATTATATATATTTAAAAAATTGGAAATACTTCTTATAATCAAAATCACGAGACCATAAATCTTCATTTTTACTATTTTTTTGGTATATATATATATATATATATATATAATTTTGATCAAACCATAAATGGATTACTAGAGTATTTGACATAATTACTTGTAACCACTCAAGACAACAAACAAAATCCATTTCATGAACGGAGAAATTTAATTCATCTCTCTTATTTATTGTTTTAGAGGGAATTTTGTGCTTGGGACATAATGAGATGGAATTGTTCACTGCAATATGGTTATAATAATGACTTTTCCATCGCTCTCAAGTGTTTGAGCAATTGTAGTTGTTGAGGAGTAGGTTCAGAGTCTGGTGGAGTCTTATTTGGCTCTATTCAATGGTTGTCCATCATCTTGTCTCAAAACAAAGACATAATATATTCCAAAATTGTTTCTACCATCCTTTAGACTTCCACTAAGAAGTCTTTTGAGATTTTCCTTTTGGAGCTAAAGAAGACTTTGCCTTTGGGCAAGAAGCCACCACGTGACCATTGCCAAACAAATTTTTGTAGCAGAATGCATTGTTTTTTTACAATCTAAAGGTTGAGTAAAGTATTTAGTTGCCACTTTTCAACACAAAATGCTCAAGATAACCTTTTCTTAAATTACATAAATAGATATCATAGTGTAGGTAGTAAAAACGTGCACATAAGGTTATGTGGCCTATGATTATGGACAAGTTATCGCACAAGTAAAAACTCGACCCAACCACCAAGTGGTGACAACTAAGGGACACTATACCTAATGTCACCTTGATATAGGTCCCACACTTCAAGGGTGACTAGGTCACTCTACGGAGGCGATCCTGGGGACCCTGGGGGATTGATATGGATGGAAGGGAAAGAAGAGAAGCATCCCCCTAAAGGTCAGTGATGGAAGAAGAAATATGGATTTGATTATTGATCTCCGAGTGGTTTAAGGTTGCCAAGTCTTTGGATGCCTACAAAGGGTGTTTGTACCTGCCCGAGTCACAAGAAAAGCCACACTTGCATATAGTAATGTTAGGTGGAAAAGTGAGTTAAGAGTGATTTCCCTAATTGCATCAATAATCAACGATATATATCAACACATCAAAGATAATAAGGGCTACAATATAAGTGCTAAAAGTTCAATTGAATAAGCACGAGACAAGCTAGTAAAAACTAGTTAAGCTCAACAATGATAGAACAAGAATTTAGCACACAAAGAAAGGCTGTCATAAAAAGCTAACTGTATTGATATTTATAAGCCTTATGGCTGTAACAAACTTGTTATTACAATGAGATATTTAACCACTAAAAATTTCTCAAAACTTGCCAAATGATGTGTTGTACTAATAGTGGATTATGTGGGCAGATTTTAGGCAATTTTCAATGGTTAAATTAGGAGTTATTGAAGAGTTTGGTTAGGTTTTTCTGTAGCCCTAATGGTTGTAAAATTTGTAACAACAACAAGAAATACTCTGAGAAATGAATCTCCCTAGTGGCTCAAGCAATCATTTATAGCAAAAATTTGATTCCACTAGGAACAACTTCAAAATCACGAAATTTCACATTTCCCAAAGAAACAATTTTATATCTCCAATGCAACAAGTGATGACAATGCCTTTAATGATTGGGTTGATGGAGTCAAGAAAAGAAAGAGCTAAAGGTACTACGTCCTTGGGGGTGTAAATCCTTTTACTCCCCAAGGAAAGTATCCCTAGCTAGGGTTTAGGCTAAGAGGGTGTATGCACTTACACTTCTCTTAGCAAACCCTTGTTAAACCAATAAAATTTAAGTATAAAGTGATGGAGGCTAAGGTGGGGGTATATTCCCTTATAATTCCCACCTAGCTCTAGCAAAATAACGCTGTCTTGAAACAAAATTATAATACAATGCAAAAAAGCCTTACCAATTCAAGGAAAATGCTAAGATAAATCACCACAATAGCAAAGAAGAGCCTTCAAAGGCTAGAAAATCACTTCCATCAACCAAATAACCAAGAAAGTAGCCATACACAAGAGAAAAAAAGATAGATAGCTAAAGATAGCGAAAATTTCAATCCAAGTACCTCTTCAAATGGGAGAGTTATGATTCAAAATGAGATCTTATGATCTCGATTTATACAAAATGTCACTAACATAGTTTGTCCACATAATCTTAGGGTAAACCACAAGATTAGGGGTCAACAACCCAAATCTTTCCCCTTTACACAAATAATATTAAACAATTCATCTTAAAATCACTTTTACACAAAAGGGAACCCTAACTTAAGGTGACATCACCCCTTTGGGGGATGTTTTGACACTAGGAGAAAGTCGTTGGTGTTGGAGATGCATCGCTGGGCCTCCAAAGGCCACATGTCAATCATCTAGGCCATCACCTCATGGTCAAGGTCTCATTATCCTCAAAACTTTCATGTGTCAATGAGTGGTAACCTTACCACCAAACCCTAGCCCCTCTAGGTGACGTCATGCCTCTAAAGATGGCATTTTGCCTCTCCTAGGAAAAACGTTTGGCATGTAGGGGCTAGGTTATGTCTCTCAAGTCATATTTTAGGCCTCCGAAGGTTCGTCTCTCTCATCCGGCATGTGGTCACTTGGCATCCAACCTGTGGGTTTCAAGCCCCATGGAAGCCCAATCTAGGCTTGTTCCTCCAAAACTGTCCACCAACTAGGTCCTGCAAAGACAAATAAGCATGCCCTCCAAGGATCTCAAGTCAAAATATTATGATGATTAAATCAAACCATTAAATGTGCCACCTAAGCATGTGCATCAAAGATTACCATGTCAAACAAATAAGTGCTCAAAGACATTATGCGACTTGCCAAGCTTAGATATGGGAGGGTTGACAAGGTGTCCCATTGGGTAGAGATTTCCTAGGTCAAGGAATATTTCCCAAGTGATCCCTTTCTAAGCCATGTAAACTGGATGAAGTGGTTAAGGATCAAGAAACATTGGGAATGGGGTTCATGACATACAAGGGGTTGTAGTGTCTCATTCATGGGTGCCTTTGTAGAGGGTGTGTGGCACCTTTGTTTGCAATGCACTTTTTCCAAGCCCAATCTCATGCCATTCTTTGTCTCTTTCATGTTTTATAGGATGAGTTGAATGCCACTGCCTTGGCGTGGTGTCCAGATAATGGCAATGTCACTCACAAATACCTTGCAGAAATGAGAATGTTGGCTCGTGATGAGACCCCCTTTCTCTCAGTCATGTAATTGAGAGCCATTACCCTGGCTTGGTGACCAGATGATGGTAATGTCATACCACTAGATACCTATGATCATGATAGGCCGGCTCGCGATTAGACCTCGTATCCTCCAACTAACCCTTTAAGCATTCATAATAATTTATTCTTGTGGGTCCCCATTTTCTTACAGAGAAGCATTTCATTGCTTTCTCGAGGAATCCTTGGGAAAAGAATATGGAAGGTTTATAAGTAGGATTTTATATTTTTCCCAACAACGATCCCTCTGGGCCTTCAGCCCCTTCTTCCCATAGAATGAGAAACAACCCCTTCTTGGGTCAATACACCCTAAAATCACAAGAGATAAGGAAATGGGGGGGGGGG
>ML815660.1:97805-110935 GCA_009831015.1 Picea engelmannii
GTACGATGGATCTTCAAGGGAGTTCATAGTAGCAAACCCATTCTCGAGGAAGACCACTTACTAGGGCACAATTTCAACCACCAAGTTGAAACAAGGCAAAAGGCATAATGTCCAAGCTTATATCATGAAATCTAAAGCAGCCTAAGATACAACATACTCAAAATGCCTCAAATATTGAAATGACACTCACCATAATACTTGAATTGTACCTCATGAAGAAAGGCCCATTGCCTTCTAGAATCCAATGGGTGTGGTGGATACCATCCTAAAAATCCTGACCTCTGTGGTGGTGAGAAGGGTCTTCATTTGTGCAAGTGGACACTGTTGGTTATGTAGTCTCTTGGCATTCCATATCTGCAACTTGAGGGCCTCAATACATAATCTCCTTATTTATCCCACAAAATGGGGATAGCATGACATAGCCAAAAGAATTTCCAACATTTGTTTAGGTCTCATAACTTCAACATTCCAAATGGAGGTTAGGTATTTTGACCCATATTAGGACCGTTAATAGAGCTTATCTATATATGTTGAAACAAGTTTGCAAGAGTTTCATAAATAATGCAAATCCATCTAGAAACCAAAGCTATTTGCCAACAATTTGTACTTTATTTGACTTGGAAAATAACTCCATAGTGAAAAATGTTTTGCATGTGAGAAAGAAAACACTCCTCCTTTAACTTCAATATTCCAAATGGAGATTAGGTATTTTGACCCATATTGGAATCACTAGTACAACTTATGTATATATGTTGAAACAAGGTTGCCAAAGTTTCATAAAAATGTAAAGCCATCTAGAAACCAAAGCCTTTTGTTGACAACTTGTGATTTTTTAGACTTGGGAAATAATTCTATAATGAAAAATCCTTTTGCATGTAACCAAGAAAATACTCCACGAGCGACAAAATACTCCTCCTTCTTGACCCATGATAATTTAATTTAAGAGTTGGAGTTAACACGATCACCTCTACTAACAAGGAGTTGGGTGGAGTGAAGCTATGAACATGTTGGGAATTACCTCGAGCTTTCCCCAAATGAAGGACAATTTCCTCGAAAGCATGAGTTTTATCCTTGATAACCTTAGTCATAGTGGGGCGCATCTCTGAGGGAAGAAAGATTAGATTTTATCTAGGGAGGCTAGATCAACCTTTCCACCTTATACAAGGTTCATTTCTAGGGCTATAGTGCCCTTTTTCAGCCTTTGCTTGAGGGTTTCTCCTGTTGTATGATTTATTGTGGCTTGGGCCAAGTTTTTTGAAGGAGGGGTGCATTTTCACTGGGGAGGTTTAGAGATCTAAAGGAAGACTTCATGGTTTGGACTCAATCTTGCTACCACTAGTCTATTCACCCCCTGATCTACAGTTTGGAAGTATTTTTATGTTATTTGGTGACCATCTCCAAGAGGGACAAAATATTGATCTTCTTCAGCCAGCCAGGGCCGTACTATTTCCAGATCCATCCATACATAGGCACTACAACATAGATCGAAGGGTTTCAACCATAAAGGGAAAGAAATTGATCTTGTATTGACCTCTCTTCAGTTGTGGGAGTCTTGGAGTTCATCCCTCTTTCTATATCTTATCAGATTTGCAGATCCATGTATGAAGATCACTTTTGTTATTAAATAAAGGTCAGATCTGAAGCTTGCTATATTTATTTTTGTATTTCCTTCATTATCTTGTGCTCCAGACTTGTTGTGATGTTATTTATGCAATAAAAAGTCAGCAAAACACTTCTGCAGATATTTATGTAATAAAAACTTGCAAAACAAAATACCAAACAACAAACAAGAAACCCTAGTTCCTGGAAAAAATTGCTTGGGAACATTACAGTGGTATCAAATTGATTCAGGTGGATATTGATGGCCACCCACCTATTCCAACTGGCTCCTCTTGTCCGTTTTAGTTCAACACGTTCTTCTGTACTTCTTTGTAATTGTGGGTTCTACACTTATGGGGTTGTCTGAATCCCTACACATATTCTAGGTGGATAATGGTGGCCTCTCAACTAATCCAACTGGCTTGTTTTGTATGTTTTCATGTCAGCACATCTTGTTGTACTTCCAGGGCCATTTTGGAGCCCTAAACAATGTTTTTTTGGCTCGCCACAATCAAATTGTAGACGGAGTGAGAGTTTGATGAAATAATGTGTAGTTCTTTGAAATACATTTCCAACGGTCTATCACGTGCCTAAAACAGAGGTCATATGCAAAAGTTACGAACCAGGGAAGTTGAGGTACCAACTTACCCATAGGGGCCCACATGACTTTTGACGTTTCACCTTTTAGGGTTAGGTTTTTGGATGTCT
Source organism: Picea engelmannii (assembly GCA_009831015.1). Classification (NCBI taxonomy): domain Eukaryota; kingdom Viridiplantae; phylum Streptophyta; class Pinopsida; order Pinales; family Pinaceae; genus Picea; species Picea engelmannii. Next base: position 100,113 of record ML815660.1, read on the forward strand.
AGGTTTTTGGCATTCACGAGTCATATCAAAAATGCCTTTGGAGCCTCATTGTGATCATTCTTCTCAGAAAGATGCACGTAGCAGCCGTATCTCTTCTCGTAGATGGCTACCACCATTCAAGCAAGTGTTTTAGTTCTGCAGTTTTATAGTTTTAGCCTATTTCATTTATTCAATAGATGCCATTGTTCACTAGATATCTGTATTGTTCATCATATCTCCGTGTTTATTGTATTCAGTATTTTAATTAGTTCTTTCCGCTCCTAAATCTAGATCAGTGGTATCATAGCGATATGCTCTTCATTTATTTTTCTTCGTGCATGTCCCTGACAAGATCTGGGTACAAGAAGTTGGGACTTGAACCAATCGAGCCACTACAAGATCGATCACGTCGAGCCCAAAAAAACCTATGGGATATGAAAATAAAGATGATGGAGCAGGATATGCTTTTAAAATGTTGCTCGAGGAAGCCCTTGCGCAACAAAGGAACGAAATGATGGAAAAATTTGTGCAGATCCTTCGGCGGCTTCCCACAAGAGGAGCATATTCATCAAGCGGCCATGCAACCCCCTTGAAGGCATAGGTAAATTTTGATATTCCATTATTTGTAGGAATGATAGATATGGATGTTGTAGATAAATGGTTGAATCTGCTCGAAGGGTATTTTTCGGTCCACAATTTTTTTGAAAGGGAAAAGATTACATTTGCACTCCTCAAGGCCACCCCCCATGTTAAAGAGTAGTGGGACACTTACTCTAAGAAAAGGGGCATCAATTAATCTGCAATATTTATGGTTTCCCCCATATGGGATTCCTTCCAGGATGCCATTAAAGAACAATGCTACCATGTTGGAAGCTACGAGGACTAGTACACCAGATGGACCACCCTGCGTCAAGAATGGGACCATGCAGTACTAGATTTCACCAATATTTTCCACACCTTGTGCACCAAACTGGGTATCAAAGAATCTGAGCGACATATGGTGCTTAAATACTACGGTTGTTTGCATAGATACTTCCAAACAAAAATGGAGTTTCTGGACATCACCTCATTGGGTATGGATTATAGATACACTATCAAGATCGAGCATAAATTTAAGTACAAGAGGTGAGAGTTTGGATCTGCAAACTCCTCACAGCCTAAGCAGGGAAAATGTGGCCCCAACCCACAAAAAAAGGGACAGAGAAGAGATGGCCATTCTCAGGACAACCAGTCCAAGTTGCAGCACAAGAAGGGCAATGAGAAGACGAAGGACACGGGAAAATGGTGTGAGAACCATAAAATCCCTTGGCACAACACTGAAGAATGCCGCTCCAAGAAGTCACTCGTTGTCGAGATGAAAGGTTCTGATTCAGAGGCCGATTCTAATTCTGAATCAAATCCTGAAGGAGGGAAACAGATCATCGATGTTGAACCCAGTGCCACTTTCGCTACCACCAAAGTCCAGCCAAGCGAATTAGAAAAACTAGAGGAAGGGGAATGCCTCTTTCACTCACAGATGTGGGTAAAGGGGGCTCCATTTCATTTCATTGTCAATAGTGGCAATCAGAAGAATCTGATTTCAATAGAGGTCATTGAGAGGTTGGACCTGCCAATGACGCCGCAACCGCAACCCTACACCATCAGTTGGCTTCTACAAGGAAGAGATCTTCGTGTCAACCAACAATGTCGTCTGCCCTACAACATCAAGCCTTTCAAAGATGAGGTATTGTGTGATATTTCTCCCCTTGAATTTTGTGATGTTATTTTAGGACAACCATATTTTTGGAAGCGTCATGTTGTGTATGAGTCTAGATCACGCAGTGTTATTATTACTTTGGGTAGACAATTGTATAGGATTCCAGAGGTAGCGTCGCCTACCACTATTTCTTTAATCTTTTCTAAGCAATGCAATAAGGTCATTTCACAGACTGAGAAGTTCGTCTTCTTTGTAATCCGTGCTCACAGTAAACAAAAGGTCACTGCCACATCTGTGGCCTCTACATAGAGCCTCTCTTTGCAGCAGATGCAAGTGGACGCGATCATGGAAGAATACAGAGACATCTTCTCCTCACCCACCAGGGTACCAACACATTGCCAAGTCAAGCATCCAATTGATCTGACTCCCAGTGCACCACTACCTAATGGACTAGTCTATCGTCGCTCGCTTATGGAAAACTACGAAATTAGGTGTCAGATCCAAGAGATTCTTCAAAAGGGGCACATCAAACCCAACTCCTCCCCTTGCAGAAGCCTGATTGTATTGGTGCAGAAGAAGGATGAGACTTGGCGACTTTGCATTGATTACAGAGCCTTAAACAAAATCATAGTCAGGAACCGATACCCAATTCCAAGGATTAATGAGCTTCTTGACCAACTCAAGGGTGAAAAGTTCTTTAGCAAGATTTACCTAAAGTCTGGCTACCACCAGGTTCCCATCGAACCAACTGATGTATGGAAGACAACCTTTAAATCTAAATAAGGTCTCTTTGAATGGCTGGTCATTCCCTTTGGCTTAACAAATGCACCAACCACTTTCATGAGGTTGATGAATGATTTATTGAGACCCTTCACCAACTATTTTGTGGTGGTATATTTGGATGGCATCCTCATCTTCAATAGAATGTGGGAGGATCACATGCGACATATTCAACAAGTTTTGAGCACTCTGCGACAACACAAGCTATATCCAACCTTGGAAATATTCTCTTTTGGCATGAACAGGGTCTAATACATGGGCTACATTGTTGATGAGCATGGGGTACATGTTGATACAAATAAGATCAAAGTCATCTGTGGCTGTCCATCCCTGACCACACTAACCGAGCATCAAATCTTCTTTGTACTGGCCAACTTCTACCGATGGTTCGTGTTGGTTTTCTCCCATATTGCATGGGCCCTCAGTCGGGTGACCAAGGGCGGTGGCAGGGAAAAGTTCGTGTGGGGAAAGGAATAACAATGAGAATTCGATGATTTGAAGAATCACTTGTGCTTAGCTCCAATACTCTCTGATCCAAGTGGATATCGGTGGCCACCCACCTTTTCCAACTGGCTCAAAATAGTTTTTTGACAATTTTGGCAATTTACTATTTTTAGCAGTTTTAACTTCTGGGGCCATTTTGAGGGCCTAAATGAAGGTTTTTCGGGATCAAGCTTATAAATGATAGCCAAAGGCATGATTGAGCCCCCAAAATGAATCTCCTTGATGATACCTTTCAAACGGGCTATCATACACCTAAAACATATATCATATGCAAAAGTTACGACCCCGAGAAGTTGATGTACTAACTTACCCAAATGGGGCCCACATGACTTTTGGCGCTTCATCTCCTAGGGTTCGGTTTTTGGATGTCTAGGGTTTTTTTCATTCTTGTTTATTGTAAAAATTCTTCAGAGCCTCTTTGTAATCATCTTCTTGCGAATGAGCGCAGCCGTCACACCTCTTCTCAGAGATAAGTCACCACCATTCCAGCAAGCTTGTTTCTGCTGCATTTTACAGTTTCAGCTTATTTCCTTATTGAATAGAAAACTAGTTTTACTATATCTCTGTTATTTTGTGTTAAGCACCAATTAATAATCTGTAGTCATTTTGTTCTTCTCATAAAATCTGGATTAGTGGTATCAGAGTGGTTTTCTCTTTGTCGTCTTAATGCATCTCCCCAACGAGGTCGGAGTACAAAGAGTTGGGTCTCGAGCTTGTTTCTCTTGAGCTCTTGCACACCCAAGCGACCTCTCATGGAAAGAGAAAATAAAGATGTCGGGACATGATATCCTTTCAAATTGTTGATTGAGGAAGGCCTCACACAACAAAGGAACGAAATGATGGATAGTTTCGTGCAAATCCTTCGACGACTACCAACAGGCGACACATCTTCTTCGAGTAGAGGCGCCACCCCCTTCAAGGTACAAATAAACTTTGATATTCCTATATTTGAAGGTCATATAGACACAGATGTTGTAGACAAGTGATTGAATCTACTAGAAGGGTATTTTTCTGTCCATAACTTTTCAAATAGAGAAAATATTACTTTTGCGCTCCTCAAAGCCGTTCCCCATGTCAAAGATTGGTGGGAAAGTTCCTGTGAGAAAAAGGAAATAAAGGAACCCTCATTATTTATAGTCACAACCACCTGGGATTCCTTCAGGGATGCTATTAAGGAATAATACTACGCTGTCAGAATTTATGACAACTTGTATACCAAATGGACCACACTGCGGCAAGAAAGAGACCAAGCAGTGCCAGATTTCACGAATATCTTTCATACCTTGCGCACCAAGCTGGGTATCAAAGATTCAAAGTGAAATATGGTGCTCAAGTATCGTGGCGCTCTACATAGATACATCCAGACCGAAATGTAATTTTTGGACATCTCATCCTTGGGCGTGGCCTAACGATATGCCGTCAAATTCAAGCAGAATATCAAACAAAATACGAGGCAATTTGGGCCTGGGAACCCCTCACAACAAATTCCAGGAAAGGGCGGCCCCAAACCACAAAACAAAGGACAGAGAAAATATGGAAAGTATCAGGACAACCAGTCCAAGCCACAAGTAAAGAAGGACACCAGAAAGACAAAGAAAGATACCGGGAAGCGGTGCGACTTCCATAAGAGCCCTTGGCATAACCTTGCCGACTGCCACTCAAAGTAGTCACTAGTGGCCGAAGTGAAAGCCTCTAAATCAGATGCAAGTTCAGACTCTGAGCCAGAACCAGAAAGGGGAAGACATATCATTGACGCGGAACCCAGTGCCACCGTTGCTACCACCAAGCTCCAGCATGGTGAACCAAACAAGCCAGAAGAAGGAGGACACCTCTTCCATTCATATATGTGGGTAAAAGGCACCCCACTACACTTAATCGTGAATAGCGGTATCTAGAATAATCTCATCTAGGCAGAGGTCATCAAGCGACTGGCCCTACCGACAACACTGCACCCACAACCCTACACCATTGGATGGCTCCGCCAAGGAAGTGATCTTCGCATCAGCCAATAGTGTCGACTGTCGTACGACATCAAGCCCTTCAAAGATGAGGTATTGTGTGATGTTGATCCTCTCGAAGTTTGTGATGTTCTTTTGGGCCAACCTTATTTATGGAAACGTCATGCTGTATATGATTCTAGGCCTTGTAGTGTTATTATTACTTTGAACATAAAATTGTACAAGATAACCGAGGCAGTCCCACCTAGTGTTATTTCCTTGATATCTGCTAAGCAATGTGGTAAGGTCATCTCTCATATGGGGAAGTTCATCTTCTTCATGATTCGCTCTCAGAATAAGAGAAAGATCAAAGCCACATATAGGGTCTCTGCGGCCGACCTCTCCACACAACATAAGCAAGTAGATAAGTTCGTGGAAGAATACTTAGATATCTTCTCCTTACCTACCGGGGTACCTCTTCACTGCCAAGTCAAGCACCCCATCGATCTGACCCCTGGCGCACTGCTTCCCAATGGGTCAGTCTATCGTCGCTCTCTGTTAGAGAATGAGGAGATCAAGCGACAGATCCAAGAACTTCTCTACAAGGGGCACATCCGTCCCAACTCATCACCTTGCGGGAGCCCAAGAAGAAAGATGGAACCTGGTGACTCTGCATTGATTATCGGGATTTGAATAAAATCATAGTTAGAAACCGGTACCCGATTCCCTGGATCAACGACCTCCTTGATCAACTCACTAGGGCCAAATACTTCAGTAAGATTGATCTAAAGTCTGGCTACCACCAGGTCCCAATAGAACAAACAGATGTATGGAAAACCACCTTCAAGTCAAAGGAAGGCCTTCTTGAATGGTTGGTAATGCCCTTTGGTTTGAAAAATGCTCCAACCACTTTCATGAGGATGATGGACGATATCTTGCGACCATTCACCAATACTTTTGTAGTGGTGTATCTGGATGACATTCTCATTTACAACAAGACTTGGGCCGAACACTTACAACATATTCAACAGTTTCTGCACACCCTGCGACAAAACAAGCTATATGGAAACTTGGAAAAATGCTCCTTCGGCATGGACAGGGTCCATTACCTAGGCTACATAATTGATCAGTATGGTGTACATGTGGATCTAGCCAATATCCAAGTCATTTGTGACTGGCCAACCCCAACCACACCCACTGAGATTCTAAGCTTCTTAGGCCTTGCCAATTTCTATGGCAGGTTCGTGTTGGGATTCTCCCATATTTCACGGGCCCTTGGCCAAATAACCAGGCATGGTAGTAAGGAGAAATTTGCATGGGGTCGGTCCCAAAAACAAACGTTCGAATATTTGAAGCAACACTTGTGCTCAGCCCCAGTACTTTCACTACTAGACCTGCAACAATCCTTTGAGATCGAGACAGATGCTACAGACTATGTGATGGGCGTCGTTCTCACTCAGCACGGCCACCTCGTGGCCTATCATAGTGATACACTATCAGATGCTATCTGTAAGTACCCTACTTAGGAAAAATAAATGTATTCCATTGTGCAAGCCTGCCACCAGTGGAGACATTACATTCTTGGGAAGGAGATAGTCATCCACACTGATCATAAGCCACTGAAGTTCATGCAAACACAAGGATAATTGCAGAATGATCGCCATCGAAAGTGGTCCACATACTTTCAGCAATTCCACCTCAACATTAAGTATAAAACATGAAGCACCAATCGCGTCGCTGATTGCCTTAGCAAACCGCCAGTCATGGCACTCACCATGGTGCTATACTCATGCGACCATGAGACCTCTGGATGGCCACAACTCTATGAGATAGACCCCGACTTCGCCAACACTTACCAAATGTTGGGTGCAAACGCAGTTGTCAATAATTTCCATCTTCACGATGGGTTGTTGTTTCGTCTGGGCCATATCTGTGTTCCATCAAAAGAGCAAGTGAAGCTAATCTGGGAATCCAATTACAGTCGGGTGGCAGGACACTTCAGCATTGAAAAGACAGTGGTGACGCTACAAAAACATTTCTACTTACTGAAACTTCAACAGGAGGTCAACAAGTATATTAGGTCCTGCACTACCTGTGCTATTGCCAAACCGACCACTAAAAAATAGGGCTTGTACACCCCTCTTCCTACTCCTGACAGGCCATGGGAATCCATCTCAATGGACTACATGTCGGGCCTCCCATCCACCAAGCGAGGAAATGATTGTGTTTTTGTGGTTGTTGATCTCTTTTCTAAGATGGCAATTTTGGTTGCCTCCAAGAAGAACATCACAGCAGAGGCCACGAGTACATTTTGGAATCCCACAAACCATTGTCTCAGATCGGGACATTCGATTTGTCATCACATTCTGGCTGAGCCTCTGGTCACTTCTAGACACTAAGCTCACCAAATCCATGGCCTTCCACCCATAGACAGATGGCTAAACCGAGGTCGTCAATAGAATGATTGTGCATATCCTTCGCATGTATAATTCAAAGAACCCTCGCAAATGGGATGAGAGCCTTCTCTATGTCCAACATACCTACAACCGAGCCATGCATAGCTCAACTAGCCACAACCCCTTTTAGGTGGGGTTGGGATTCCAACCATTGGGTCCCATAGATGTTGCACTTCCCCTTGCGGTCACCTCGACAGACTCATCTTCTACTCCAACTGAAGCTGAAAAAGCCACCCGGTTCATTGAGCAGATCTAGCACATTCTCCAATAGGTTCAGGATATCCTACAGAAGTCCAATGATAAGTACGAGCAGCGCCATGATTAACATTGGGTTCCACATAAGTTTCAGGTAGGCGACAAAGTTTGGTTGCACTTGCAGAAAGAACGCCTTACAGGACCCCATCGGAAGCTTCACCCACTTCGTTATGGGCAATACACCATCACCAAGGCCATGGTAGATAATTATTTTGAGCTCAACATTCCTCCTTTCCTTGGCCTGCACCCAGTGTTCAACGTGGATCTCCTTCGCCCTTATTTCCCACCATTATTGGACACCTGAGACATAACAGAGTAGCTGACACCAACATAGATCAACCCTGACTGCATACAACATGAATCCAATGATCATATTGTAGACACATAGTTCAAGGGAACTCGACAACAAAGGATACAACTTTATCGAGTCGTCAAAGCAGGGCAGCTCCTGCACCAAGGCAAGTGGCTCACCCGGGGCCAAATTCAACAGAAATTTCCTCATCTGATGGGGGAACTCAACGCAATGGATACCATTACTTCCTAAGGGGGGAGTATTTATCCAGGTGGATATCGGTGGCCACCCACATTTTCCAACTGGCTCAAAATAGTTTTCTTACAATTTTGGCAATTTACTATTTTTAGCAGTTTTAACTTTCGACGCCATTTTGAGGGCCTAAATGAAGTTTTTTCGGGATCAAGCTTCTTAATGATATTAAAATGCATGATTGAGCCCCCAAAATGAATCTCCTCGACGATACCTTTCCAACGGGCTATCATACGCTTAAAATGGAGATCGTATGCAAAAGTTACAACCCTAGGAAGTTGATGTACTAACTTACCCAAACGGGCCCCACATGACTTTTGGTGCTTCATCTCCTAGGGTTAGGTTTTTGGATGTCTAGGGTTTTTGGTATTCTTTATTATTGTAAAAAGGCCTTTAGAGCCTCATTGTAATCATCTTCTTGCGAATGAGCGCAACCGTCACATCTCTTCTCAGAGATAAGCTGCCACCATTCCAACAAGCTTGTTTCCGCTGCATTTTATAGTTTCAACTTATTTCCTTATTGAATACAAAACTTGTTTTACTGTATCTCTGTTATTTTGTGTTAAGCATCGGTTAATAATCTGTAGTCATTTCATCCTGCTCATAAAATCTAGATCACTCTCCTTGCCCGATCTACAACAACCGTTCAAGATTGAGACTGATGCATCTGGCTATGCTGTAGGCACAGTTCTCACTCAACACGATCATCCGATGGCATACCATAGTGAGAAAATCTCATATACTGTCTAAAAATACCCCAACTAAGACAAAGAGATTTATTCCATCGTACAATCTTTTCATCAATAGAATAATTACATTTTGGTAAAGGAGACGATCATCCACACTGATCACAAGCCTCTGCAGTTCATACAGACACAGGGGAAATTGCAGAATGATCACCATAAAAAGTGGTCCACCTACCTGTAGTAGTTCCATCTCAACATAAAGTATAAGACAAGGATATCAAATCGTTGCACTGATTTCCTCAATCGACCTCCCATGGTTTCCCTCACCACTGTGCTCCATTCCTGTGGACATGAGGAATCCGAGTGGCCCCAACTTTATCAACAAGATCCAAACTTTTCCACCACCTATCAGCTCTTGGGTACAGGTGCGACTGTCACCAATTTTCACATTCAGGATGAACTATTATGCCATCTAGGCCATCTCTGTGTTCCTACATGCGAGCGTGCAAAGCTTATTTGGGAAGCCCACTACAGTCGGATGGCATGACATTTTGGCATGGAGAAAACTATGGTCGTTATTCAAAAATATTTTTATTGGCCAAAACTCCGACAAGACGTCAACAAGTATATCAGATCTTGCACTTCTTGTGCCATTTCCAATCCAACCATCAAAAAACAAGGCTTATACACCCCTCTTCCTACTCTCGAGAAGCCTTGGGAGTCCATCTCAATGGATTACATGTCTGGCCTTCCGTCCACCAAGAAAGTAAATGACCTAGTATTTGTGTTCGTTAATTGGTTTTCAAATATGGCCATCCTCATAGCCTACAATAAGAATATCATAGCGGAATATACTTCCAAGCTCTTCATCGAACGAGTGTGGGTCCATTTTGGGATACCACAGACTATCATCTTCGACCGCGACAACAGGTTCCTCGACACATTTTGGTCGAGTCTCTCATCACTGTTGGAGACCAAGCTGACCAAATCCACTTCTTTCCACCCCCAAACAAACGACCAAACATAGGTCATCAATCAGATGATTGTGCACATCCTGTGCATGTAAAACTCTAAGCATCTATGTACATGGGATGAGAGTCTCCCCTATGTTCAACATAGTTACAAAATGGCTCTCCATATCTCCACCGACCATAGCCCATTTCAGGTGGGGCTGGGATTCCAACCCTTGGGTCCCATTGATGTTGCACTACCTCTTGCCACCACACAGACAAACTCTTCCCATGTTTAGTATGAGACCGACAAAGCCACTAGATTCACTGAGCGGATTCAACACATTCGCCAACAGGTCCAGGATATTTTGCTGAAACCCAATGCTAAGTACAAGCAATGCCATGATCAACACAGGTTACCACACTGGTTTTAGGTTGGAGACAAAGTGGATACTGGTGGCCTATCACCTAATACAACTGGCATATTTTGTATTTTTTCATGTCAACACATCTTGCTGTACTTCCAGGGCTGTTTTGGAGCCCTAAACAATGATTTTTTATCTCGTAATAGTCAAACTATAGACAGAATCAAAGTTTGGTAGCGTAATGTGTAGTTCTCTAAAATACCTTTCCAACGGGCTATCACGTGCCTAAAACGAAGGCTGTATGTAAAAGTTACGACTCTGGGAAGTTGAAGTACCAACTTACCCATAAGGGCCCACATGACTTTTGGAGTTTAACCTTCTAGGGTTAGGTTTTTGGATGTCTAGGGTTTTGGAATTCATGAGTAATATCATAAAGGCCTTTGGAGCCTCATTGTAATCATTCTGCTCAGACGGATGCACGTAGCATCCATATCTCTTCTCAAAGATAGCTACCACCATTCAAGAAAGTGTTTCAGTTCTGTAGTTTTACAGTTTCAACCTATTTCATTTATTCAATAGAATATATTTTTCACTAGATATTTGTGTTGTTCTTCACATCTATGTGTTTATTGTATTCAATTTGTTAATCAGTTCATTCGGCTCCTAAATCC
>ML815660.1:111035-148304 GCA_009831015.1 Picea engelmannii
CTCCCCTTGAATTTTGTGATGTTATTTTAGGACAACCATATTTTTGGAAGCGTCATGTTGTGTATGAGTCTAGATCACGCAGTGTTATTATTACTTTGGGTAGACAATTGTATAGGATTCCAGAGGTAGCGTCGCCTACCACTATTTCTTTAATCTTTTCTAAGCAATGCAATAAGGTCATTTCACAGACTGAGAAGTTCGTCTTCTTTGTAATCCGTGCTCACAGTAAACAAAAGGTCACTGCCACATCTGTGGCCTCTACATAGAGCCTCTCTTTGCAGCAGATGCAAGTGGACGCGATCATGGAAGAATACAGAGACATCTTCTCCTCACCCACCAGGGTACCAACACATTGCCAAGTCAAGCATCCAATTGATCTGACTCCCAGTGCACCACTACCTAATGGACTAGTCTATCGTCGCTCGCTTATGGAAAACTACGAAATTAGGTGTCAGATCCAAGAGATTCTTCAAAAGGGGCACATCAAACCCAACTCCTCCCCTTGCAGAAGCCTGATTGTATTGGTGCAGAAGAAGGATGAGACTTGGCGACTTTGCATTGATTACAGAGCCTTAAACAAAATCATAGTCAGGAACCGATACCCAATTCCAAGGATTAATGAGCTTCTTGACCAACTCAAGGGTGAAAAGTTCTTTAGCAAGATTTACCTAAAGTCTGGCTACCACCAGGTTCCCATCGAACCAACTGATGTATGGAAGACAACCTTTAAATCTAAATAAGGTCTCTTTGAATGGCTGGTCATTCCCTTTGGCTTAACAAATGCACCAACCACTTTCATGAGGTTGATGAATGATTTATTGAGACCCTTCACCAACTATTTTGTGGTGGTATATTTGGATGGCATCCTCATCTTCAATAGAATGTGGGAGGATCACATGCGACATATTCAACAAGTTTTGAGCACTCTGCGACAACACAAGCTATATCCAACCTTGGAAATATTCTCTTTTGGCATGAACAGGGTCTAATACATGGGCTACATTGTTGATGAGCATGGGGTACATGTTGATACAAATAAGATCAAAGTCATCTGTGGCTGTCCATCCCTGACCACACTAACCGAGCATCAAATCTTCTTTGTACTGGCCAACTTCTACCGATGGTTCGTGTTGGTTTTCTCCCATATTGCATGGGCCCTCAGTCGGGTGACCAAGGGCGGTGGCAGGGAAAAGTTCGTGTGGGGAAAGGAATAACAATGAGAATTCGATGATTTGAAGAATCACTTGTGCTTAGCTCCAATACTCTCTGATCCAAGTGGATATCGGTGGCCACCCACCTTTTCCAACTGGCTCAAAATAGTTTTTTGACAATTTTGGCAATTTACTATTTTTAGCAGTTTTAACTTCTGGGGCCATTTTGAGGGCCTAAATGAAGGTTTTTCGGGATCAAGCTTATAAATGATAGCCAAAGGCATGATTGAGCCCCCAAAATGAATCTCCTTGATGATACCTTTCAAACGGGCTATCATACACCTAAAACATATATCATATGCAAAAGTTACGACCCCGAGAAGTTGATGTACTAACTTACCCAAATGGGGCCCACATGACTTTTGGCGCTTCATCTCCTAGGGTTCGGTTTTTGGATGTCTAGGGTTTTTTTCATTCTTGTTTATTGTAAAAATTCTTCAGAGCCTCTTTGTAATCATCTTCTTGCGAATGAGCGCAGCCGTCACACCTCTTCTCAGAGATAAGTCACCACCATTCCAGCAAGCTTGTTTCTGCTGCATTTTACAGTTTCAGCTTATTTCCTTATTGAATAGAAAACTAGTTTTACTATATCTCTGTTATTTTGTGTTAAGCACCAATTAATAATCTGTAGTCATTTTGTTCTTCTCATAAAATCTGGATTAGTGGTATCAGAGTGGTTTTCTCTTTGTCGTCTTAATGCATCTCCCCAACGAGGTCGGAGTACAAAGAGTTGGGTCTCGAGCTTGTTTCTCTTGAGCTCTTGCACACCCAAGCGACCTCTCATGGAAAGAGAAAATAAAGATGTCGGGACATGATATCCTTTCAAATTGTTGATTGAGGAAGGCCTCACACAACAAAGGAACGAAATGATGGATAGTTTCGTGCAAATCCTTCGACGACTACCAACAGGCGACACATCTTCTTCGAGTAGAGGCGCCACCCCCTTCAAGGTACAAATAAACTTTGATATTCCTATATTTGAAGGTCATATAGACACAGATGTTGTAGACAAGTGATTGAATCTACTAGAAGGGTATTTTTCTGTCCATAACTTTTCAAATAGAGAAAATATTACTTTTGCGCTCCTCAAAGCCGTTCCCCATGTCAAAGATTGGTGGGAAAGTTCCTGTGAGAAAAAGGAAATAAAGGAACCCTCATTATTTATAGTCACAACCACCTGGGATTCCTTCAGGGATGCTATTAAGGAATAATACTACGCTGTCAGAATTTATGACAACTTGTATACCAAATGGACCACACTGCGGCAAGAAAGAGACCAAGCAGTGCCAGATTTCACGAATATCTTTCATACCTTGCGCACCAAGCTGGGTATCAAAGATTCAAAGTGAAATATGGTGCTCAAGTATCGTGGCGCTCTACATAGATACATCCAGACCGAAATGTAATTTTTGGACATCTCATCCTTGGGCGTGGCCTAACGATATGCCGTCAAATTCAAGCAGAATATCAAACAAAATACGAGGCAATTTGGGCCTGGGAACCCCTCACAACAAATTCCAGGAAAGGGCGGCCCCAAACCACAAAACAAAGGACAGAGAAAATATGGAAAGTATCAGGACAACCAGTCCAAGCCACAAGTAAAGAAGGACACCAGAAAGACAAAGAAAGATACCGGGAAGCGGTGCGACTTCCATAAGAGCCCTTGGCATAACCTTGCCGACTGCCACTCAAAGTAGTCACTAGTGGCCGAAGTGAAAGCCTCTAAATCAGATGCAAGTTCAGACTCTGAGCCAGAACCAGAAAGGGGAAGACATATCATTGACGCGGAACCCAGTGCCACCGTTGCTACCACCAAGCTCCAGCATGGTGAACCAAACAAGCCAGAAGAAGGAGGACACCTCTTCCATTCATATATGTGGGTAAAAGGCACCCCACTACACTTAATCGTGAATAGCGGTATCTAGAATAATCTCATCTAGGCAGAGGTCATCAAGCGACTGGCCCTACCGACAACACTGCACCCACAACCCTACACCATTGGATGGCTCCGCCAAGGAAGTGATCTTCGCATCAGCCAATAGTGTCGACTGTCGTACGACATCAAGCCCTTCAAAGATGAGGTATTGTGTGATGTTGATCCTCTCGAAGTTTGTGATGTTCTTTTGGGCCAACCTTATTTATGGAAACGTCATGCTGTATATGATTCTAGGCCTTGTAGTGTTATTATTACTTTGAACATAAAATTGTACAAGATAACCGAGGCAGTCCCACCTAGTGTTATTTCCTTGATATCTGCTAAGCAATGTGGTAAGGTCATCTCTCATATGGGGAAGTTCATCTTCTTCATGATTCGCTCTCAGAATAAGAGAAAGATCAAAGCCACATATAGGGTCTCTGCGGCCGACCTCTCCACACAACATAAGCAAGTAGATAAGTTCGTGGAAGAATACTTAGATATCTTCTCCTTACCTACCGGGGTACCTCTTCACTGCCAAGTCAAGCACCCCATCGATCTGACCCCTGGCGCACTGCTTCCCAATGGGTCAGTCTATCGTCGCTCTCTGTTAGAGAATGAGGAGATCAAGCGACAGATCCAAGAACTTCTCTACAAGGGGCACATCCGTCCCAACTCATCACCTTGCGGGAGCCCAAGAAGAAAGATGGAACCTGGTGACTCTGCATTGATTATCGGGATTTGAATAAAATCATAGTTAGAAACCGGTACCCGATTCCCTGGATCAACGACCTCCTTGATCAACTCACTAGGGCCAAATACTTCAGTAAGATTGATCTAAAGTCTGGCTACCACCAGGTCCCAATAGAACAAACAGATGTATGGAAAACCACCTTCAAGTCAAAGGAAGGCCTTCTTGAATGGTTGGTAATGCCCTTTGGTTTGAAAAATGCTCCAACCACTTTCATGAGGATGATGGACGATATCTTGCGACCATTCACCAATACTTTTGTAGTGGTGTATCTGGATGACATTCTCATTTACAACAAGACTTGGGCCGAACACTTACAACATATTCAACAGTTTCTGCACACCCTGCGACAAAACAAGCTATATGGAAACTTGGAAAAATGCTCCTTCGGCATGGACAGGGTCCATTACCTAGGCTACATAATTGATCAGTATGGTGTACATGTGGATCTAGCCAATATCCAAGTCATTTGTGACTGGCCAACCCCAACCACACCCACTGAGATTCTAAGCTTCTTAGGCCTTGCCAATTTCTATGGCAGGTTCGTGTTGGGATTCTCCCATATTTCACGGGCCCTTGGCCAAATAACCAGGCATGGTAGTAAGGAGAAATTTGCATGGGGTCGGTCCCAAAAACAAACGTTCGAATATTTGAAGCAACACTTGTGCTCAGCCCCAGTACTTTCACTACTAGACCTGCAACAATCCTTTGAGATCGAGACAGATGCTACAGACTATGTGATGGGCGTCGTTCTCACTCAGCACGGCCACCTCGTGGCCTATCATAGTGATACACTATCAGATGCTATCTGTAAGTACCCTACTTAGGAAAAATAAATGTATTCCATTGTGCAAGCCTGCCACCAGTGGAGACATTACATTCTTGGGAAGGAGATAGTCATCCACACTGATCATAAGCCACTGAAGTTCATGCAAACACAAGGATAATTGCAGAATGATCGCCATCGAAAGTGGTCCACATACTTTCAGCAATTCCACCTCAACATTAAGTATAAAACATGAAGCACCAATCGCGTCGCTGATTGCCTTAGCAAACCGCCAGTCATGGCACTCACCATGGTGCTATACTCATGCGACCATGAGACCTCTGGATGGCCACAACTCTATGAGATAGACCCCGACTTCGCCAACACTTACCAAATGTTGGGTGCAAACGCAGTTGTCAATAATTTCCATCTTCACGATGGGTTGTTGTTTCGTCTGGGCCATATCTGTGTTCCATCAAAAGAGCAAGTGAAGCTAATCTGGGAATCCAATTACAGTCGGGTGGCAGGACACTTCAGCATTGAAAAGACAGTGGTGACGCTACAAAAACATTTCTACTTACTGAAACTTCAACAGGAGGTCAACAAGTATATTAGGTCCTGCACTACCTGTGCTATTGCCAAACCGACCACTAAAAAATAGGGCTTGTACACCCCTCTTCCTACTCCTGACAGGCCATGGGAATCCATCTCAATGGACTACATGTCGGGCCTCCCATCCACCAAGCGAGGAAATGATTGTGTTTTTGTGGTTGTTGATCTCTTTTCTAAGATGGCAATTTTGGTTGCCTCCAAGAAGAACATCACAGCAGAGGCCACGAGTACATTTTGGAATCCCACAAACCATTGTCTCAGATCGGGACATTCGATTTGTCATCACATTCTGGCTGAGCCTCTGGTCACTTCTAGACACTAAGCTCACCAAATCCATGGCCTTCCACCCATAGACAGATGGCTAAACCGAGGTCGTCAATAGAATGATTGTGCATATCCTTCGCATGTATAATTCAAAGAACCCTCGCAAATGGGATGAGAGCCTTCTCTATGTCCAACATACCTACAACCGAGCCATGCATAGCTCAACTAGCCACAACCCCTTTTAGGTGGGGTTGGGATTCCAACCATTGGGTCCCATAGATGTTGCACTTCCCCTTGCGGTCACCTCGACAGACTCATCTTCTACTCCAACTGAAGCTGAAAAAGCCACCCGGTTCATTGAGCAGATCTAGCACATTCTCCAATAGGTTCAGGATATCCTACAGAAGTCCAATGATAAGTACGAGCAGCGCCATGATTAACATTGGGTTCCACATAAGTTTCAGGTAGGCGACAAAGTTTGGTTGCACTTGCAGAAAGAACGCCTTACAGGACCCCATCGGAAGCTTCACCCACTTCGTTATGGGCAATACACCATCACCAAGGCCATGGTAGATAATTATTTTGAGCTCAACATTCCTCCTTTCCTTGGCCTGCACCCAGTGTTCAACGTGGATCTCCTTCGCCCTTATTTCCCACCATTATTGGACACCTGAGACATAACAGAGTAGCTGACACCAACATAGATCAACCCTGACTGCATACAACATGAATCCAATGATCATATTGTAGACACATAGTTCAAGGGAACTCGACAACAAAGGATACAACTTTATCGAGTCGTCAAAGCAGGGCAGCTCCTGCACCAAGGCAAGTGGCTCACCCGGGGCCAAATTCAACAGAAATTTCCTCATCTGATGGGGGAACTCAACGCAATGGATACCATTACTTCCTAAGGGGGGAGTATTTATCCAGGTGGATATCGGTGGCCACCCACATTTTCCAACTGGCTCAAAATAGTTTTCTTACAATTTTGGCAATTTACTATTTTTAGCAGTTTTAACTTTCGACGCCATTTTGAGGGCCTAAATGAAGTTTTTTCGGGATCAAGCTTCTTAATGATATTAAAATGCATGATTGAGCCCCCAAAATGAATCTCCTCGACGATACCTTTCCAACGGGCTATCATACGCTTAAAATGGAGATCGTATGCAAAAGTTACAACCCTAGGAAGTTGATGTACTAACTTACCCAAACGGGCCCCACATGACTTTTGGTGCTTCATCTCCTAGGGTTAGGTTTTTGGATGTCTAGGGTTTTTGGTATTCTTTATTATTGTAAAAAGGCCTTTAGAGCCTCATTGTAATCATCTTCTTGCGAATGAGCGCAACCGTCACATCTCTTCTCAGAGATAAGCTGCCACCATTCCAACAAGCTTGTTTCCGCTGCATTTTATAGTTTCAACTTATTTCCTTATTGAATACAAAACTTGTTTTACTGTATCTCTGTTATTTTGTGTTAAGCATCGGTTAATAATCTGTAGTCATTTCATCCTGCTCATAAAATCTAGATCACTCTCCTTGCCCGATCTACAACAACCGTTCAAGATTGAGACTGATGCATCTGGCTATGCTGTAGGCACAGTTCTCACTCAACACGATCATCCGATGGCATACCATAGTGAGAAAATCTCATATACTGTCTAAAAATACCCCAACTAAGACAAAGAGATTTATTCCATCGTACAATCTTTTCATCAATAGAATAATTACATTTTGGTAAAGGAGACGATCATCCACACTGATCACAAGCCTCTGCAGTTCATACAGACACAGGGGAAATTGCAGAATGATCACCATAAAAAGTGGTCCACCTACCTGTAGTAGTTCCATCTCAACATAAAGTATAAGACAAGGATATCAAATCGTTGCACTGATTTCCTCAATCGACCTCCCATGGTTTCCCTCACCACTGTGCTCCATTCCTGTGGACATGAGGAATCCGAGTGGCCCCAACTTTATCAACAAGATCCAAACTTTTCCACCACCTATCAGCTCTTGGGTACAGGTGCGACTGTCACCAATTTTCACATTCAGGATGAACTATTATGCCATCTAGGCCATCTCTGTGTTCCTACATGCGAGCGTGCAAAGCTTATTTGGGAAGCCCACTACAGTCGGATGGCATGACATTTTGGCATGGAGAAAACTATGGTCGTTATTCAAAAATATTTTTATTGGCCAAAACTCCGACAAGACGTCAACAAGTATATCAGATCTTGCACTTCTTGTGCCATTTCCAATCCAACCATCAAAAAACAAGGCTTATACACCCCTCTTCCTACTCTCGAGAAGCCTTGGGAGTCCATCTCAATGGATTACATGTCTGGCCTTCCGTCCACCAAGAAAGTAAATGACCTAGTATTTGTGTTCGTTAATTGGTTTTCAAATATGGCCATCCTCATAGCCTACAATAAGAATATCATAGCGGAATATACTTCCAAGCTCTTCATCGAACGAGTGTGGGTCCATTTTGGGATACCACAGACTATCATCTTCGACCGCGACAACAGGTTCCTCGACACATTTTGGTCGAGTCTCTCATCACTGTTGGAGACCAAGCTGACCAAATCCACTTCTTTCCACCCCCAAACAAACGACCAAACATAGGTCATCAATCAGATGATTGTGCACATCCTGTGCATGTAAAACTCTAAGCATCTATGTACATGGGATGAGAGTCTCCCCTATGTTCAACATAGTTACAAAATGGCTCTCCATATCTCCACCGACCATAGCCCATTTCAGGTGGGGCTGGGATTCCAACCCTTGGGTCCCATTGATGTTGCACTACCTCTTGCCACCACACAGACAAACTCTTCCCATGTTTAGTATGAGACCGACAAAGCCACTAGATTCACTGAGCGGATTCAACACATTCGCCAACAGGTCCAGGATATTTTGCTGAAACCCAATGCTAAGTACAAGCAATGCCATGATCAACACAGGTTACCACACTGGTTTTAGGTTGGAGACAAAGTGGATACTGGTGGCCTATCACCTAATACAACTGGCATATTTTGTATTTTTTCATGTCAACACATCTTGCTGTACTTCCAGGGCTGTTTTGGAGCCCTAAACAATGATTTTTTATCTCGTAATAGTCAAACTATAGACAGAATCAAAGTTTGGTAGCGTAATGTGTAGTTCTCTAAAATACCTTTCCAACGGGCTATCACGTGCCTAAAACGAAGGCTGTATGTAAAAGTTACGACTCTGGGAAGTTGAAGTACCAACTTACCCATAAGGGCCCACATGACTTTTGGAGTTTAACCTTCTAGGGTTAGGTTTTTGGATGTCTAGGGTTTTGGAATTCATGAGTAATATCATAAAGGCCTTTGGAGCCTCATTGTAATCATTCTGCTCAGACGGATGCACGTAGCATCCATATCTCTTCTCAAAGATAGCTACCACCATTCAAGAAAGTGTTTCAGTTCTGTAGTTTTACAGTTTCAACCTATTTCATTTATTCAATAGAATATATTTTTCACTAGATATTTGTGTTGTTCTTCACATCTATGTGTTTATTGTATTCAATTTGTTAATCAGTTCATTCGGCTCCTAAATCCGGATCACAGAGAGAATTTCCTTCGCCAACCTGTGCAAAATACAGATGACCAGGAGAAGGGTCCGTGGGGAACATCCAATAACAAGTATTATGGAAGGGGAAGAGTCAGAATTCAATATGGGAGAGACTCATGAAACAAAAAATGATACATCTTAAGAGGCCAAAATTTTAGCTGAAAAGGTATCTCAGACAATGCAGAATGCACTACAAAACAATCAGGGATCTATGTAGCGCAACCTTGAGGAAATGAAAAACCACCTATCTTTGGGGCATGCATAACTTAAACTATCCTTTTCTAGTTTTCAAAGAGGGAAATGCATAATGATATATTTTTTGGAGGAACAGAGTAAACATTAGGGTATTCTCTCTCAATATTTGATGGAACAAAGACATGGTAAAGACCCACCCTAGTCTGGTGTAAGTCATGATGTTGATGGATCTCGTGGGGGAAATGGAAACCATGAGGAGTCCATACATATAGGTCATGTGGGGGAGCATGGGCCAAAAGATGGAATACCAATTACATCTCACATAGCTAGCAGGACCACCCCTAGGTCATACATTCGTACCTTCCTAGATACACAGAGAAGGGAAGCTAATTCCTTGGATTCAGAAAGTTTGGGTGATGAATGGGAAACTGCAGAAAGGAAATACAATGCCATGAGCACAGGATTCATGAGACAAGTTTCTATAGGGGAGTACTTCCACTTGAATATGAAAAGGAGATCTAAGGAGTGCTATAGAAGTGTTAGTGATATTGGAAGAAGGGCTGGAAGAATGGAGTTACCCACCTTTGATGGATCAGATCAAAATCAGGTTACATCATGGGTGAAAATGATGGATTCTTACCTCCAATTGAATCCTATGAAGGAAAGAGAAGCTATCAATTTTTCAACTTTATATTTGATGGGGAAGGAAAATGAATGGTGGTTCCATGGAATAACCACCTTGTTCCATGGACGCATCACCTTGGGCCATGGACGCATCACGTTGTATCAAGAATTCATGTAAAGGCTCATTGACAGGTTTGACAAAGGAGACCCAGATTGTCATTTCAGGGAGCTTACATAGCTTAAGCAAATAGGTTTAGCAGAGGTCCTTATTGAGGAGTTTCAAAGAGTACCAGTGATGGCTCCAGATATGGCATAATCTAGATTACTTATGTTGTTTATAGATGGATTGACTGAACCAGTAAGAGGATGGGTTAAGGATTTTAATCCTATGACCTTGCAAGATACTATTGAGCACACCAGAGATCTAGTTGGGGCAACAAATAAAAACATATTCACACCCAAACCTCCTATCATTCCTAGGGGCTGTGACATTAATCCAATGGAAAAAAGGCAAGGGGAAGTTGGATGAAGCCACAAGAAGGGATTTACGAAGGAAACAACTTTCCTTCACTTGAAAATAACCTTGGCATCTAGGTCATAGGTGTTTGGGAAAGGGAAAAATTCACTACACAGAAGTGATATAAAACAGTGAAGAGGAGACAAATGAGGAAGAGGATGGATCTATCCATGCTATGCAGACCAACCACAAGGAGGAATATGAATCCTTGCATGCGCAAGGTAGTGGGGCATCCTTACCCCTTGATGTAGGACTCAAAAATGTCACCATTTCCTCTATGAGTGGGGTGCCTAAATTTAACTCCTTTCAGATAAAGGGAGTTGTACAAGGACAAAGGGAAACAATGTTGATAGATGGTGGGGCTTCTCATAACTTCATTGACATGGCTATGGTAGAGAGGAAGCATATCTCTATAGTTTATTTTGAGGGTTTCTTGGTTGAAGTGGTAGGAGGGCACATTATTGCTTGTGACAGGTACATTCCACAAATGAGCTTGACATTGGGATGGTACACTTTGATACAAGACTTTTATGTGGTGGACATTCTAGACATGAATATCATTTTAGGTGTTCAGTGGCTTAGCACCTTGGGGCATATCACTAATAATTACAAAACCATGGAAATGTCCTTCAACACAGAAGAAGGAAAAAGAGTCACGCTTAAAGGGATGACAGGAGATTATCCTAGAGTGGTGACAACCAAGAAAATGCATGCCATATTTAGGTGAGAAGAGATAGTCTTTGCCGCTGAATGCTTCATCATGGACACAAATTATGGGACAAACAAACAATACCCTCCAGACATACAAATGATCCTCCACAAGCCTAAAAGGGTCTTTGAGCCTATTCCTCCAAGGAAACCACCAGACGAGGGTTCTAACATATTATAGAATTGGAAGAAGGGGCCAAACCGGTCATCACTACCCCTTACTGACATCCCAAGAAGTACAAGGACAAGATAGAAATTTCCATCAAAGAATTACTATCCATGGGGAATTTTCGACCAATTTCAATCCCATTCACATCATCAGTTGTCTTGGTAAAAAAGAAGGATGGAACTATGCACATGTGCATAGATTACAAAGCATTGAATAAGAGAACCATCAAGAATAGATACCCCATTCCCGGAATAGATGAAATATTGGATGATCTGCATGGGGCAGTATACTTCACCAAAATCGATTTGCACTCTGGATACCATCAAATTAGGATGAGGGAGCAAGACATACACAAGAAAGCCTTTAGATGTGATTTTGGACACTATGATTCAGATTTATTAGCGGAAAAATATGAATAACATACTGAATGTAATAACATAGAAATACTGAGAACACCAATAGATATCCAGTGAACAATAACTTCTATTGGATAAATAAAATAGGTTGAAATTGTAAAACTGCAGAACTGAAAACAACTTGCTCGAATGGTGGTAGCTATCTATGAGAAAAGATGTATATGCTACACGCATTCATTTGAGAAGAATGATCACAATGAGGCTCCAGAGGCCTTTTTAACATTACTCATGAATGCCAAAACCTTAGACATCCAAAAACCTAACCCTAGGATATGAAATGCCAAAAGTTATGTGGGCCCCGATGGGTAAGTTGGTGCCTCAACTTCCTGGGGTCGTAATTTTTGCATACGACCTCTGTTTTAGGCGTGTGATAGCCTGTTGGAAAGGTATTTTCAATAAATACACATTATGATGTCAAACTCTAAGTCTATATACAATTTGATTGTGGAAAGCTAAAAAAACATTGTTTAGGGCTCCAAAACGGCCCTGTAAGTACATAAAGATGTACTGACATGAAAAATTTCAAAATAATCCAATTGGAATAAATGGGCGGCCACCAATATCCACCTAGATGTTTGTATGGCTTAAGGATATCCCCGGAAGTGTAGAACCCAGAATTACAAAGAAATTCCATCATTACAGAGAAATGTGTTGAACTAAAAACTGTCAAGAGGGGCCAGTTGGAATAGGTGGGTGGCCACCAATATCCACCTGGATCAGTCCTCCTCCCTTAGGAAGCAACGATCTCCATTGTGCTGATTTCCCCCATCAAGTGAGGAAATTTCTGCTAAATTTGGCCCTGGGTGAGCCACTTTCCTTGGTGTAGGAGCTACACTGCCTTGGCAACCCAATAAAGCTAGATCCTCTACTGGCGAGTACCCTTGACTTGTGTGTCCACTATATGATCAGTGGATGCATGTTCCATGCAGTTAGGGTTGAGATCTGTTGATGTCAATAGTTCTGCGATCTCCGAGGTGTCCATTAATGGTGGAAAATATGGTCATAGGAGGTCCATATTGAGCATTGGGTGCAAGCCAAGGAAGGAGGGAGTGTTGAGATCAAAAACATTGTCACCCACAACCTTGGTGATAGTGTAAGGCCCATAGCGAAGTGGACAGAGCTTTCGATGAGGCCCTGTAAGGTGATCTTTCTGCAAATTTAACTAGAGCTTGTGTCCCACCTAAAACTTGTGTGGTACTCGATGTTGATCATGGTGCTTCTTGTACTTATCATTAGATTTCTGCAAAATCTCATGGACCTGTTGGCAGATTTGCTGAATTTGCTCAATGAATTTGGTGGATTTGTCAGCCTTAGACTGAACATGGGAAGATTTTGTCTGTGTGGTTTCAAGAGGTAGGGCAACATCAATGGGACCCAAGGGTTGGAATCCGAGCCCCACCTGAAATGGGCTATGGCTGGCAGAGCTATGGAGAGCCCTGTTGTAGCTGTGATGAACATAGTGAATACTCTCACATGTATGTGGATGCTTAGAGTTATACATGCACAGGATGTGCACAATCATCTGATTGGTGACCTCTTTTTGGCCATCGGTTTGAGGGTGGACAACAGTGGATTTAGTGAGCTTGGTGTCCAAAAATGAAGAAAGACTCGACCAAAATGTGTTGAGGAATATGTTGTCCCGATTAGAGATGATAGTCTCTCGAATGCGAAAATGGAACCACACTCGTTCGAAGAAGATCTTGGCAATATCTGCCACTATGATTCTCTTCTTGCAGGTTGTGATAATGACCATATTCGAAAACTGATCAACCACCACAAATACACAATCATTGCCTTGCTTGGTGGATGGAAATCTAGACATGCAATCCGTCGAGATGGATTCCCAAGGCCTCTCATGAGTAGGAAGAGGGGTGTATAAGCCTTGATTCTTGATGGTTGGCTTGACAATGGCACATGAAGTGCAAGATCTGATATACTTGCTGACGTCTTGTTGAAGTTTTGGCCAATAAAAATGTTTTTGTAGAATGGCCACAATTTTCTCCGCACCAAAATGTCCCGCCATTCGACTATAATGAGCCTCCCAAATAATCTTGTCACGCTTGCTTACAGGAACAAAAAGGTGTCCTAGATGGCATAAAAGTCCATCCTGAATGTGAAAATCGGTGACATTCGCGCCTATACCCAAGAGCTAATAGGTGGTGGTGAAGTCAGGATCTCACAAATAAAGTTGGGGCCACTCAAATGCCTCATGTCCATAGGAATGGGGCATGATGGTGAGTGCAGCAATGGGAGGTCGAATGAGGCAATCAATGACACTATTTGTGCTCCCTGTCTTATACCTGATGTTGACATGGAACTGCTATAGTTATGTGGACCACTTTTGATGGTGATCATTTTGCAACTTCCCCTGTGTCTGTATGAACTGTAGAGGCTTGCGATCAGTGTGGATGATTTTCTCCTTTCCCAGAATGTAATGTTTCCATTGATGACATGCTTTCACAATGGAATACATTTCCTTGTCATAGATGGGGTATTTTCGGATTATATATGAGAGTGTCTCACTATGTTATGCTACTAGATGATCGTGTTGAGTGAGAAATATGCCTACAACATAGTCAGATGCATCAGTCTCAATCTCGAATGGTTGTTTCAGATTGGGTAAGGAGAGTACGGGAGCTGAGCACAAGTGATGCTTCAAATCATCAAATGTTCATTGTTATGCCTTCCCCCATGCGAATTTTTCCTTTCCACTTACCTTGGTCACTTGGTTGAGGGCCCATGCGATATGGGAGAATCCCAACACGAATCGTCGGTAGAAGTTGGAAAGTACCAAGAAGCTCCAAAGCTCGGTTAGTGTGGTTGGGGCTGGCCAGTCACATATGACTTGGATCTTATATGGATTCACATGTACCCCATGCTCATCAACAATGTATCCCAAGTATTGGACCTTGTTCATGCCAAAGGAGATTTTTTCCAAGTTGGCATACAACTTGTGCTGCCGTAGAGTGCTCAAAACCTATTGAATATGTTGCATATTCTCCTCCCAAGTTCTGTTGAAGATGAGGATGTCATCCAAATATACCACCACAAAAGATTTGGTGAAGGGTCTCAATACATCATCTGTCATCCTCATGAAAGTTGATGGTGCATTTGTTAAGCTAGAGGGAATCACCAGCCATTCGAAGAGACATTCTTTAGATTTGAAAGTTGTCTTCCATACATTAGTCAGTTTGATGGGAAGCTAGTGGTAGCTAGACATTAGGTCAATCTTACTAAAGAACTTTTCCCTCTTGAGTTGGTCAATAAGTTCATCAATTCGGGGAATTGGATACTGGTTCCTGACTGTGATTTTTTTTAATGCTCTGTAATCAATGCAGAGTCTCCAAGTCTCGTCTTTCTTATGCATTGGTACAAGTGGGCTTCCGCAAGGGGAGGAGCTGGGTCTGATGTGCCCCTTTTGAAGCAACTCTTGGATATTACACTTGATTTCATCATTTTCCATCAGTGAGGAAGAATAGACTGGTCCATTAGGCAGAGGTGCACTAGGGGTTAGATCAATTGGATGATTGACTTGGAAGTGCATCGATACCCTGGTGGGTGAGGAGAAGATGACTCTGTACTCTTCCATGATACTGTCCGCTTGCTTCTATTGCAAAGAGAGGATATGTGTAGAGGTTACAGATGTGGCAGTGACCTTCTTCTTATTGTGAGCACAGATCACAAAGAATACAACTTCCCGGTATGTGAAATGACGTTACTGCATTTCTTAGCAGAGATTAAAGAAATAGAGGTAGGCAGCGCTACCTCTGGTATCCTGTACAATTTTCTACCTAAAGTAATAATAACACTGCAGGGTCTAGACTAATTCAAAGCATGCTGCTTCCACAAATATGGTTGTCCTAAAATAACATCACAAACTTTAAGGGGAGCAATATTACACTACCTCATCTTTGAAGGGCTTGATGTCGTAGGGCAGACAACACTATTGGTTGATGCGAAGATATCTTCCTTTGTAAAGCCAATCGATGGTGTAGGGCTGCAGGTGCGGTTTCATCGGCAGGTCCAGCCACTTGATGACCTCTTATGAGATCAGTTTCTTCTGATTGTCGTTGTCGACAATGAAATGAAGTGGAGCCCCCTTTACCCACATATGTGAGTGAAAGAGGTGTTCCCCTTCCTCTAGTTCTTCTGGTTCACTTGGATGTACTTTGGTGGTGGTGACAGTGGTGTTGGTTGTGACATCGATAATCCACTTTCTGCCTTCTGGATTTGATTTAGAGTCAGAATCTGCCTCTGACTCAGAAGATTTCATCTCGACCATCAGTGACTGCTTGGAGCGACATTCTTCGATGTTGTGCAAAGGGATTTTATAGTATTCACACCACTTTCCCGTGTCCTTCTTTGAATTCTCATTACCCTTCTTGGGTTGCGGCTTGGATTGGTTGTCCTAAGAATGGCCATATTTTCTCTGTCCCTTGTTTTGTGGGTTGGGGCCTCCTTTTCCCTGCTTTGGCTGTGAGGTGTTTGCAGATCCAAACTCTCACCTCTTCTGCTTAAATTTCTGCTCGATCATGACAACATATCTATAAGCCGCACCTAATGATGCGATGTCCAAAAACTCCATTTATGTCTAAATTTATCTATGCAGAAAACTACATTATTTGAACACTAGATGTCATTCAGAGTCTTTGATACCCAATTTGGTGTGTAGGGTATGGAAAATATTGGTGAAATTTGGTACTGTTTGGCCCCTTTCTTGACGTAGCATGGTCCATCTTGTGTACTGGTCCTCATAGCTTCCAACATGGTGGTACATTTATTTTATGGAATCCATGAAGGAATCCCATTGTGGGGGTGACCACAAATATTGCAGATTCCTCTATGGCCCTTTGCTCAAAGTTAATATCCCACCAGTCTTTCACATGGGGGACGAGCTTGAGGAGTGCAAAAATAATCTTTTCCTATTGAAAAAATTGTGGACCGAAAAATAACCTTCGAGCAGATTCAACCATTTAACTACAACATTCATATCTATCAGTCCTTCAAATAATGGAATATCAAAATTTACTTGTACCTTGAAGGGGGTATCATGGCCTCTTGATGAAGATGCGTCTTCTGTGGCTAGTCGCCAAATGATCTGTGCAAAGTTGTCCATCATTTCGTTCCTTTGTCGTGCAAGGGATTCCTCAAGAAACAATTTAAAAGGATATCCTGCTCCACCATATTTCTTCTCACCCCCCATGAGTTTTTGTTGGGCTTGGTGCGACCAATCTTGCAAAGGCTCGACCTGTTCGAGTCCCAACTTCTTGTACCCAGATCTTGTCGGGGACATGCATGAAGAAATATAAATGAAGAGCATACTGCTCTGATACCACTGATCCAAATTTATGAGAGGAATGAAATGAATGACATATTGAATATAATAACACATAAATACTAAGGAAAACAACATATATCCAGTGAAAAATAACTTCTATCGAATAAATAAAATAGGTTGAAACTGTAAAACTGCAGCACTAAAAACAACTTGCTCGAATTGTGGTAGCTATATCTAAGAAGAGATGCGGATGATACGCACATCCATATGAGCATAATCATCACAATGAGGTTCTAGAGGCCTTTTTAACATTATTCATGAATTTCAAAACCATATACATCCAAAAAACTAACCCTAGGAGATGAAACACCAGAAGTTATGTGGGCCTCGATGGGTAAGTTGGTACCTCAACTTCTCGGGGTTGTAACTTTTGCATACAACCTCTATTTTAGGCGCGTGATAGCCCATTGGAAAGTTATTTTTGAGAACTACACATTATTCCATCAAATTCTAACTTTGTCAACACTTTGACTTTGGCAAGCAAAAAAAACACTGTTTAGGGCCCCAAAACGGACCTAGAAGTACAAAAAGATGTATTGACATGAAAGCTTCCAAAATAAGCCAGTTGGAATATGTGGGAGACCACCAATATCCACCAGGATGCTGTGTAGGGATTCAGGATAGCCTTGGAAGTGAAGAACCCATAGATACAAAGAAATTTCATCATTACAGAGAAACATGCTTGTTGTGGGTGGGAAATCCCTCCTACGGACTAGCACTAAAGGTTTTATCATGCATGCAGAAATGACCTAAAGATTCTTACTTTTTACCATCATGCCATGCCTAGACCCCCATTACTCATATGTAAATACAAGGCTCAAGAGATTAAGTTGACGTACCTTATTCTTCGTGTTTGATGTCGATCCCTTTTCGTGCTTGGTCGTTCTTTGACTGGAACTCTCCTCCCAATGCTGACCTGCATTCACTAAAGACAAACAAAGAACTCCACATTCATTTGATCTATGAACTAATGGGTTAGAGATTTAGTCAATCATACAATCAATATTCCAATAATGACAATCTCATATGGCGGGACGGGAAAAGAAACTCTTTTATTAACTTCACAATGATACCTTACAATGATAAATTCGACCACTTCTCCTTGACCCTAGTCTTGGGCTCTTCTTCCACTTTCTTTCAGCTACTTTTCTATATACTTCTCTTTGCACAAGGATGGCTAAAGGTTGGGACAAAGGGAATGCTCAATCGGGTATAGTTTCTTTACTATGATTCTCCTCCTCCAAATGGGACCCCTACCCCTTCTTTTATAGGTTAGAAGGAGCTAGGTATTTGGTCGAATGTTCGGCCATGCATGGCCGAAAGGTCTAGTTAACTTACCCAAAGTTGTGTGTTCCGTCAACAACTTTCCTTTTTTCGTACTTTTGTAGGTACACGTGGGTTGTCTTGGGTCAGCTAGTGTGTACACACGTGCAGTAATGGAGCATTGCGTGTGGGCCTTTATAAAAGGGGTTTTTAAGAAGAGTTGTTCAACAGTGTTTTGGTAGAGAAGGAATCTGAGATGGCCTGATGCCAGGTAAGCATGTCTGGTGAAAATTAGGGTTATAACAGATGCCCCCTAATGTGTGAGGTCAGAAGAGCATCTGATGGCCGAAATACATTAACAATCTTCACCAATGTTCCAAACAAGTGAGCCCAGGGACCAGAAATCGGGAGGTGTCATCTGCAAAATAATAATTGTCTCATTGAGGCGGGCACACCCATTCTCGAGATAAAATAAAACCATGGCTACCAATCAAATACACTGTAGATCCATGTCATATAACTATATAAAGTGTAGCTGGGAGCAATACACAACGAAGCTACATCTCGAAATCAAAAAGATATACGTGTAGAGTATCCATCTTCTAGAAGTTGATAAGGCCTGATGGCTGGAAATGAGTTCATCAAAGCTCGAGCAACAACTTCAAAATCTTCAAAACTTGGGTAGGACTGTAATATGGGTGTATGACTTCACTACCCAGAGGTCTTCGACAACTCGTCGGTCATGGACTAGAGAATCTTGATTATCAGACTGAAGGCTTCATTGATTTCGAACAAATATTTGACTGGACTTTCAGGATGGACGGGCATGAGGGCAAGAGACAAACTATAGAGGGGCCAACTCAGGCTTGGCAAGAACTTCCACAGCATGACAAATGATGAGACTCAGGAAGCATGGCATTAACATAAGTTTACAAGGTGGGAGGCAACGCAAACTCTCCATATGTTTGGAAGAATAACCAAATGGAGGAGGACACAACTCAATGTAGAGGGAACAACTTCCTAAGGTCATATTAAATCCCAGGCTTTGACGAACAACCGGACAAATGTGATTTATCCAAGGGCGACTCATTATGCTGCCAATAAAAAGAAAATACTTTTCCCTTCCTCTTTTTGGGGTATATTTGATTTTTTTTTGTCTTTTTCAATAATTTTGGAAAAAGAATAAAAGAATGTTGCGTTACAAAGGAGGGATGAGTGTTGCAAACATACAAGTTTGAGGCGCAAGGACAAGACTAATGTTCAAAGTAAGGACACTCGAGAAAAATCCTCCAGGGGCCAAAGGTGTCAAGACACAGAGGCAAAGTGCTACAGGGCTTGCGTATAAGGCATGCTTCAGATGGTTCAGTTGAGAGAAACATGGAGTCGGCATTAGGCCAAAGACGCGGGCATGCAAATGTGATTAATAAAACACACAATGGTAACGTCCTTTGATGTAAGTTTAACGAGCCCAAAGAAGGTAAGCTCGACGGTTTTTCATATTTAGAGAGTATGAAAAATGTAAAAGGAGACTCCAAAGGGGTACCTTTTTCAAAGGTAGTCTAGTCGGTTCGAAAAAGGGGTAAACTAGCATCGACAAGACGTGACTTCAAATTTCAGTTTAACGAGCATGAAAGGCGACAAGATCGCTCGACCATTTTTTCATTTTTAAGGAGTCTGAAAAAAACTTAACTATGGACTCCGTCAGGAATGTTCTTCTGGACCGTTTTTACGAGTCTGAAAGAATAAGGTCACTCGACAATATTTTCAATTTTAGGGAGTCTGAAAAGAGCTTAACTATGGACTCTGTGGGGGTTCCTTTTTCATAAATTTAGTCCCTCAGGCCCGAAAAAGGGTTAAAATTATACCTAAGAATACTCTTCTAGGGATCTGAAGCCTCTAGAGTATACCTTTGTTCGTACAGTTGACCCTCCAGACTGAAAAAGGGGTAAACTATCGCCAGATAGACGTGACTTCAAATTTTAGTTTAATGAGCATGAAAGGCCACAAGATTGCTCGGCAATATTTTCATGTTTAGAGGGTCTGAAAAAGGCTTAAAAGAAGACCCGTTATATTTTTTGGGAGTCCCGAGGGTGAGGTCAAGAGTGAAAAGGAATCATGCAAATGAGGCTCAAAATCGTAATCAGGAAAAACTATGGAGGACGCCCGAGCCTATAGTTGTTAGTGACAGCATGGACACCATCATGCAACCATGATCTACCTAGGGCATCCATGTTATGGTAGGCTCTACCACCAAATTATGACACTTCTAAAGCAGTAATGAGGGTTCCATGTCACAACTCGGTGGGATCGATCCTATGGCAAAGCGGAAAAGACAACGAAATACAGAAAGTGGGGGTGGAATCCTGACTTAAATGCAATGAGCTGGGAAAATATGACTTTTTACCAAAGGACCGTCCAAACGCCCAAATATAAAAAATTTTCCAAATACCCAAAGGAAAACCTCCCTTGATCATCCAAAGAAAAATCCCGAACCATCTTAAATGATTTTCAGTTTAGAAAAAATGACAAAAGGGTCTAAAAATTGACAAAAAAGGGCCAAGAAAACTCTATAAATAGAAGCTGGTAGCTCATTATCACCATTGTTAATTCATGAATTAACTAAAAGCCAAAACTTCCCCTTTTTGAAAATAATTGATTCTAGGAGCTTCGATGGATGAAACAACCATCTGCTTGGACCAAGTAAGTATAAACTCTCTCCTCTTGCAATTTAAATCTTTATTTATGCTTTTAGTTTGAAGTTTTTGGGGGGCGTCGATCCTCAAAAAATCAGACCTAGGTCCACGAGGGCTATCTTATGATAGGCCGCGTGTACACTCAGGCAGAGGAAAAATTGTACGTGTGTACACGCGACTGTCATCATTACAGCTCGCATGGACCCTTTATTTAATGGATTTTTTATAAAAGAAGCAAGGGTTAACCCTCCTGAACTTGGTTTTTTGCAGGATGTATGTTCACTGGAGGGAAAGAGAGCATGAGGAGGTTAGTGCATTGGTCGGGGAAGACCCCAATGTTGTTGCTTCCTTAATGCAATGTGGTCTGCTAAAATTCTTCCTATGTCCTTTTATGTGAGCACAACTTAGGCTACTGAATGCCTTGGTTGATTATTGGCATCCTGACGCAGAGGCCTTTATGTTAGAGGGGCAGTCACTGGTGCCTACTACAGAGGATATATACTTTTTGAATGGCCTCTCTAGGAGAGGGGAACCAGTCAATTTCCAGACATTTCATTCGGGGCCTCATAACATGTCGGAGTTGATAGGACTTTATTGTGAGGCTGGTACAGACCGATCGAGCTCTCAGGTGCCAATAAGCAAGATCATAGATTTATCACTGTAGGCGATTGTGTTGCTCATTGGGTGGATGACTGGTTCTGCGGCTCTACATCAGGCGTCCCGTGCATAGATGAACTTTGCAGTCCAGTACTTAAATGCAAAGATATTTGACTGGAGCACTACACTGTTGGATTGTATGAAGAGGCAACTGATAGATTGTTGGTTGTGGACGTAGAGGAAATTTGGGTTTGGGACGATTCTATGCTCTTTCTCCTTTGAAAGAGTTCCTAGTTTCAGTCCTCGAGTGGTGGTACGAGGACATCAGGCCTCTCTTCCTACGGTTTGTAGATGGGCAATGTTACTGACACGACAGGGTGCTGGAAGGACCAATGAGTCCTTTGATGATGACTTCTTTTCTTGGTTGTCATGATAGATCCTAGTCATAGAGGATTACCCTTATGCTAGGATTGATTTCTCGAGAGACCCTGAGATACCAGTACCTCCTGGCGAGGAGCGAGGAGAGATGGATAAGTTTGTATCGTTTTTTTTTTGTGAAACATATGTAATTTTTATGTTGTTTTTTATATATATCAATTTTTTTGTACCAGAGTATCTGACATATATGTGTCTATTATGTGCAGATGTGTGACCAGTACGACCTGTGGATTATGTGAGGAACAGGCGTCGTCCTCAGCCAGGGGCCGCACCTGCCACCGCAGAGGGACCAACAACAATAGGAGAGCTTCGAGCCGGTGAGGCTGAGAGGGTTTTGATACGAGTTGAGAGAAACTTTACCTCGCTCACCCGCATAGTCCCTATGCCAGAGATTGGGGATCTGCCACCATCTATGGAGCCTCATGTAGTGGGGGCACCACGGACGTGGGTCTGACTATTTCGGCATTTGGAAAACACTGTTGATCATTACAACAGGGCCCAGAGACCCTGACCTTAGTTAGTCTAGACTTTTCACGTACCGAGAGCACTACTTGTATATATTTTTTGAGGGAATAAGCCCCATGACTCATTACTGGTCATATTTTTGAGGCACTTGCATCCACCTATGTACTCTGTTGCTTATGATATTATATATGGATTTTTATGTCTTTTTGTGTGTTATGGATCATATTTGCCTTTAAAAATGTATTTACATGTTTATGTGTATGTCTTTTTATATGTGTGCGAGATGCCAGTCTAAAATTTGATTAGCTAGAGTATTTATAACTTGGTTTAATCTCCTAGGAACATGAAAATATGTAATATAATCAAAGCTTCATTCTAAGAGACGTACCCTAAGGAAACGTCAGTGTAAAGTTGGATCATGAACACAGTAGACTCTATTTAACTGAGACACAACTAGCTAAGCGTCTAAATAGACCCAGAGATGAGAGATACCAAATGACAGGGTGTCACGAAGCAAATCAATAACTGCACTGTACTCAGTGATCTTGTTTGTGGTGTCACCTAAGCATATACCTCCGGAAGATAATAACTGGCCTCAAGGTGTAAAAATTACCCAAGCTTGCGGAGGCAAGCCTCCGAGTGTGTTGGCTAGCACCGTCTGCGTACCCAATGAACACCACTAATTCATTTGACATCTTCCATAGTAACAAAAGATAACATCAAAAATGACACATCCATAATACTAAAAGAAACTAGAAAGTAATAATACAAAGACTATACATATGTTACAAAAAGTTACCCAAGGTGACCTACCTATGAGTAATACTTCTTGAGGTAGAGCCCATTTTTAGGTTCTGCCAAAGAATTTCCCTCAAAGTCAACCAGACGATAAGCACCCTTTTTTAGAACCTCTTTTATGATGAAAGGTCCAAACCACATGGGTTTGAATTTTCCTGCCCCCAGGGGGTCCTTATCTTAGTCATATACCAGGACAAGGTCGCCTTCAGAGAAAATCCGAGGACGAACGGACTAATCATACTGACACTTGACTTTATGTTTGTGAGCCTCGTTGGTTAGGGCCACATCACGATGCTACTCATTGAGCCGCTCAAGGTATAATAATCGTTCTTCAAGTGGAGAAGTGTCTGGCAAAAATTGTACTGCCAATTTTAGGGACAGGATCTGACATTCGATAGGCAAGACTGCTTCCAGCCTGTAAACAAATTGAAAAGGTGATAAACCGGTTGCAGTCTTAATAGACATTCGGTAAGCCCATAATGCCGAGTATAACATCAAATGCCAATTTGACTTGGCTGAGTTGATCGTTCGCTGTAGGATGGTCTTAAGAGATTTATTTACAGCTTCCACCTAACCATTTGCTTGGGGATAGTAGGGTGACGAATTTTCTTGCCGTAATCCAAGCTTTGATGTTAATTCGGTCATCATCTAGTTCTGAAAGTGACTGCCATGGTCAGTGAAAATCTCTCTCAGGACGCCAAACCTTGCTATTATCTAGTTGAATAAAAAGAAATCCGCAGTCTCTCCATCATCTTTAAACATTGGCATAACTTCGACCCACTTCGTGAAGTAGTCTATGGCTACAATGATATAACAGTGCCCCCTTGCTGAAGGAGGGTTGCATGTAGTGTAATCAATCCCCCACTTGGTGAAGGGACCAACTGTGATGATAGGAAACATGGGAGCAGGATGTGCCCTCATCTTCCAAGAGAAGATCTAACACGGGTGGCACTTCTTGACCAATTCGATACAATCTTTGATTAGTGTCGGCCAGAAGTAACCTACTCGTAAAATATTTTGGGCTATTGCGAACCCAGACACATGACCACCACATGCTCCGGTATGGAAATTGTTAAGCACGATAACTGCTTCTTCGTGAGTGAGACATCAGCTCAGGATGCAATCTACACCTCTTCGATACAACGTATTGTCGAGTATAAGATAATTCTTATCTTGATGGCGTATCCAGCGACGCTCATCACGAGAAGCAGAGGTGGGACACTTCAAAGTCTAGAGATAGATAAATATATCTCCGTACCAGGGATCCAAAGATGCGATCAAAAACATATCTCCTCTGATAGGCACTCTTTGGGCATAACATCACCTGACTCAACCAGAAGTTTCGAAATAAGTTCTGTGAAGACCAATGACTTTTTGGATTTCGCTGAAACGAAATCTAAGTCAAATTCCTGGAGGATGACTATCCATCTACTGATCTTTTCGCCTATTACCCGTCGTGTCAACACGTATTGAAATGGATTCACAACGACAATGATGGTGGTCTTGCGAAAGAGAACATAATGACGAAACCGTTGAACAACATGGACTACTGCCAACGCAAGTTTTTCGATATGAGAATAATTAAGTTCTGGTCCAACTAGGCCTCGACTCAGGTAATATATCACATATTCTGAGAGCAAATCATCTTCCTGAACTAAGACCATGCCGATGGTGGAATCTTCGGCCGCCAGGTATAATAAGAAATCTTTGTTATAGTTGGGTGGCCGAAGCAGAGGGGCAGTTGTGAGGGCATGTTTCAATGCGTCGAAGGAGCGTTGAGCAGCATCGTCCCAATGAAAAGGAACATCTTTCTTCAGTAAACACATAAATCCCTTTGTGATCTCGGCATAGTTGGCGATGAAACGTCTTAAAAAATTCGCCTTGCCCTGTAGACTCTGAAGTTGAAGGACTGTGCGTGGGGGAGGCAACTGAACTATTGCCTCAACCTTGAGAGGATCGACCATGATCCCTGTTGTTTACACTATGAAACCTAACAAACGTCTCGATGTTACGCAAAAGCTGCACTTGTTTGGATTCAAGTGAATCTGGAAGTAGCGACATCGCTCAAAGATAAGTCAGAGGTGTGTGGGATGATCCATTCTCTTGCGAGATCGAGATGCTAAATCATCTAAATAGGCCTTGACTATATGCTTGAGATCATGGAAAGAAAAAGACATGGCCTGATGAAAGGTCGCTCCAGCATTTTTGAGACCAAAGGGCATCTTACGATATGCGAATGTACCCCATGGACAAATGAATGTCGTTTTGTGTTGGTCTTCGGGTTTGATTTGTATTTGATTATATCCTGAAAAACTGTCCATGAAATAAAAGGCCTCGCAACCTGCACATTCATCAATTATCTGGTCGATGAATGGTGTGGAAAAATTATCTTTTGGACAGGCCTTGTTCAGATCACGGAAGTCCATACATACACGAATCATGCCCTGTTTCTTATTGACCGGCACAGGATTTGACACCCATTGGGTCAAATGGATAGGATAGATAAAACCGACTTTTAGCAGTTTTTCAACTTCAACCTTAATGGCTGCTACTTTCCTGAGATTAACTGGATGAAGCTTCTGCCGAATAGGCTTTGAATCCGGATAAGTTGTGATTTCATGTTCGACTATTTTTGGATTGATGCCTGGCACTTCCTCGTAAGATTAGGCAAAAACGTCATGGAATTATTTAAATAGATCTGTGTAGATTTGAATCTCTCTGGGGGAACAGTCAGCTCCAATGAAAACATTCTCCACGATGCCATGGGTTCTGGAGATATTAATCGGTATGGTTTCAACGATAGTTTCCATATTACCCTTGGCATAAACCTCATGTGTAGCTAAGGGATTAATAGGACAAGACCTATCTCTAGTCATAGTCAAGGTGAATTGTCTGGCTTCAATTTTTCTTAACTCTGGGAGGAAGTATGATCTGTGATGGATATCATCCCAAGGTTTTTCCGGACTAGTCATTGCTTCAATTATTGCTTCGTCGGAAGGCAAGACTAAGTCTAACGAATCAGTATCAGCGAGAGAGCCTTGAGCCCAAATAGGCTCTAGAAGCGGATCTAACTCTTGTGTAGGAGTTGGATCTTTGTCGGCCGAAGCTTGTTGGACTAAAGAGTACGCTACTTCAGCTGCGGATAAGGGCATGGACATGTCAGGGTGCCCTATCCCTTCCATCATGGTCGATGGGGAAGGAAGTATCCACGGATTTTTGAAGTAAGTCATGCAAAACAATGAAACTTGGAAAATATCAACCTTATGGTGGTCAGATATGAACTTGACATCGCCTTGAGGGGGAAGGTAATCGAAGGTACCCATCAAAGATGGGCACAAACCAAACCCTACGTTGACTATGCCCGGTTGGGGATTATCAATCATCGGGACCGTGGATACCCCAAATGAAGGATCGGGTCTAGAGAAAGACAATTGATCAATGGTCACAATCCGGTCCTCCTGTGGAATCAACAAGACCCAAAAAACTGTAGCAACCACTGCTTGCATGGCATAAGTCCAACTCCTTCCTAACAAAATATTGTAGTCGAGGGATGCGTCGACTACTTCTACCTCTACGCACACGGTCTTCCCTCCTAACTGCACGGGGAAAGAGAGAAAGATACCATGTCGTCGGAACGAACGACCATCGAAAGTATTGAGAAGAGTAGGTGATAGAGACAAAACAGGTTGGCCAATGGCCTTCCAACATGCCAGCGACATAACGCATGTCGAGGCACCCTCATCAACCACCGTACGAAAAATGTTCCGAGTAAACGTTTTTGTGGGGTGAGCTACTACTATCGGAAATGCTACGTGGTAAGGTAGACGAGGTTTTAAGTCAGTTGTATCCAGCATGATTGTACCCGGATTACAAGTCTCGGTAGAATCTAAAGTGGCTAACAAAGCTTTCCTCTAGGAAAGGCAGCTTTGGAGGACCTCCAAAGTGGACATCGCACAAGGGGTTTGAGACAAATCCTCCACCACAGAATAGTTCTGGGCAGCCCTTGCATTTGGGTTGTGAGAAGCTTTCTTGAACGTGCCTTTTGGGATGTGTGTCATTGTTTCACCCAAAGTCTTCTCGATCTGGAGAGGAAGAGATGGGAGTTTAGCTTCTTTTCCATTCTCAGAAGTTCTTGGTTTACTGTAGTCATGCGCTCTAGTTGATATAAAAGCATCACCCTTCATCATATACACATTCACGGATGCAGGATTGTTCGAAGATGGAGAGGGTCCTTGATTGCCCCCTTCCGCGCTTGTAGTGGCTTGGGTTAGGTTTTTCCCATGTTGAAATGGATTGGTTAACACAATAGGCTATTTCTATGCCACAAAATTGTGGGTCTCTGCAAGCCGAGGACATTGGTAGGTCGGGTGGTCTTTCGTGCACAGGTTGCATGGATACCTCACTTTTCGTTTCTCAGTGTTGCCCCCGCCAACATTATTAGTGGGTTTCTTATCCCCCTTACCCTTCTTTCGTTGTTTTTTCTTTCCTTCAGGCTGCTGGGTGGCCTTTGGATTTGTCGATTGCACTGTGTGTACATCCGACGTTTGGGTAGGGGGAGCAGCCAAAATAGTAGTTTGGCTGGCCACTGTGTGTTGTATAGATAATTGTTGCAATTGCTTCGTTAGTTGCTCAGTGGGATTTGTGTGTGCTGAACCAACAATACCATTGGCATGTGGTCCAACTCTCTGTTTGGTTTTATCAAATATTGAGCGTGGCGCATTTGGCAAGATCTCGTATAATAAACTGGACTAAGAGTAGATTAACTCAAGTTGTTGAGCTCTCATGATGGCATCTTCTTCAAAAAACACTCCCAACGTCGCGACGTCTTTGGATAACTGTGGGACCAAAGAATTAAGGAACCACTCTAGCAGGAATACTGGTGGGACTGGCACCTTAATTAAACTCTTCTGACGTCTCCATTCTCGGATGTGATCAAAGATATGGTATGCTTTTGTCTGTGCAAAATTGGCCATCAATTTTGTGCCAGCGTTGTATCGCACAGGTAATTGGAAATGGTTGAGGAAAGCCATTGCCAATTCGCCAAAGGAAGAGTATCTTGAGCGGTCGAGCTCAATGTACCATTTCGCGGCACTCCCAATGAGAGTACGTTGAAACAATCGCAATTGTACGGAGTCATCCTTTAACAAATTAGACGAGCACCAAAGGTGAAAAGTAGTCACATGATCTCCTGGATCTTCATTAGGCTTGGCCTCGAACTTTGGTATGTCTGAAGGCAACTTCGTCGGCATAGGGGGCCAATGCAGATCGTGACAGATAGGGTCATTCAACAACCTTGTCAAGTCTAGCAAATGCAAGGTTGCCAGGAAAGGTAGTTTGGGTTGTTGGTGATAACCATCAAAAAAGGGACCTGGAGTTTGAATGGCACCAGGTTGCCAGGAAAAGTTCAGCTGCTGGCCTGGGTTCTGGTAAAAACCATGGCCATGACCAGTGTACGGATTCTACGTGTGAGGAGACATCATCAGCTGATTCCCAAAATAGGACATAGATGGTTCGGCATGCATTACATTAGGAGGACTTTGGGAAGGGTTGCCCCATGCCGATCCCATGGGCATAGGCATAGTACCTTGTCCGGTGTTCCATTGGTTGTGAAAAGAATTGCCCCAGATCGACATTCCTGACGAGGGAAATGATCCCTACCAAGAATTCCAAGGTCCTGATGCGGAAGAAGTTTTTGGGTTTGCCCCCTGTGCAGGAATAATACCCTGCATAGGAATAGGTTGTCCGTAACCGGGGTTTCCCCTAGTCGAGAAAGCAACTGACAAGAAAGCATTGTTACCATACGCACTGAACAAAGAAAACGGTGTCGAACCGACCGACATATTATGAGAAGGTGGTCCTTGACTCCCTACTCCAAATAAACTATGGTGCGTGGGTGGCCCAGTGGATTGCTGGTGGGTGCCACTGAGCGAAGGGGACGAAGGAGGTATATGACCTCCCCCGTAAGGGAAAGTGTGAAAGGGAGCCGAAGTGCCCCCCATGTGTCCTTCCAAAGGAGCATTAGAGCTCCCTGCCCCCAAACCTAAAGGCTATAAAGTGGAGTAGGAAAGTACATGACTTGTACCTGAGCTAGGCATGTCGTATGAGAATGAAGGGTCTGTCGCACTCGGTGTGAAAGGGACAGTGGCTGCAGCCATAGACGGGATTGGACCACTACTCGAGGTAGAGGTGGTCGAGACCATGGTGGCTCAGATCGATGACGGTAGGTGAGGAGGTGGAATATCCCCCGTGGTGACAACCGTAGTGGGAATTGAGGAATTCCCAGAAGAAATGGCAACATTTGTTTCCATTGCTGCGTGCAACACTATCTGGCACTCGTAAGGGTGAATCTGTACGATGATGGGTACCGAAATATCAATGGTTGGAGTTTTGGATGGACGAAGAGCTTTCGCCCCAAGGTCTAAAATGGTCGTTTCCTCCGGATGTTGGTCGGGTACAGTTTCCTGTGACCCAGTCGCTTCAAAAGACCCTTGTTGGTCTAGCTTTCGCCTCAGTGGCGGCGAAGGTGGCTCCAGTGTAACTGGTGATAGGCCCAAAATCCTTCATGACCGGTGGAGCTTGTGATCCTCCACTGTGTGAGGAGATCAAAGACACACTAGTGCTTTCTATTCGTTCAAAAACAACACACACTAAAAATGTCCCTCCAAGATAAAACAAGCAAACACTAAACTAGTTGGAAGAATAGTTACAACAACCAACACTAGAGAAACTTACCGGTGCAAGTGAAACTCGAACACGGAAGCACCCTCCGAGTATACTCTGCAAAGTGTGGCCCGATGTCTGTCCTAGGTGCCTCGGTATACCCCCGTAGTCACCTGTGTATGTCTCTAAAGAGATAGGCAACTAGGTTGCCAGCGTGCGAACAGTCACCAGGCGGGTACAGTTGAAAGTCGGGTAGACCACAATGAGCAGGGTATCGAGCTTGAAACCTGTAAAGGGTATCGAAGGAAAGTGGTCGGGAAGACAACTGAGGACCTCGAACAGATTCAAGACCCGTGAAGCTCCGTGGCAAGTGCAATCGACGGAATCCCAAGACAAGCCCTCTATATGTGTTCTCCACTACAATTGGTCTAGCTTAGGGGTTATCTCTGCTACCTTTCCACACGCGACCTCATGTTTAGCCCCTGTTTTAGAGGGGGGTCCCAGATAAATTTCATGATACTGGACTTTGACACTCCCTAACTTAGACTCCAATGTTTGATTTAATGGCCTTGAAGAGTTTCCTCTCCAACCTAATTCAAGGCCCTAACCCTAAACTAGTTGGTTGACCCTACAAACATAAAAAGTCTAATGAATTTTACATTTAGTGTTAATTTTTATGGCTTGTCTTAAGTCAAAGGTTATGAAATTGAAACTAGTGATGTTTGAAAGACGAAAGAAAAATAAACAGAAAGCTGGAAATAAAATAACTTCTCTCAACTCAAATCTTAAACAACTTTTCAAACTAAAGATTTTCTAAGATCTTTGGACATCAAACTCAAAGAAGGATTTCACTCGACTACGAGCTACTTATGATCTAAGTAAACCGTCAAGA
Source organism: Picea engelmannii (assembly GCA_009831015.1). Taxonomy (NCBI): domain Eukaryota; kingdom Viridiplantae; phylum Streptophyta; class Pinopsida; order Pinales; family Pinaceae; genus Picea; species Picea engelmannii. The sequence goes on from ML815660.1 coordinate 141,927, forward strand.
ACTTATGAAAGCAAAGACTTTTCCCTGGTTACTAATGCAAAACAACACTATTTAACCAAACAAAAAAATAAAAGATTTTTTTATTATTTGAATGCTCACAAAGCAAAAATGAAAAATATCAACAAGTAAAAACCAAGAAAACCTCTGGCCTAAGCACAGATCGCAAAGAGTCACTTTTAAAAATAACACACAAGAAAATTAAAACTAGGCTCTCACACTTGTCTAAAAACCCTATAAAAAGAAAATTTTGAGGAAAAAATTTTAATGAAAAAGAAAGCTATTGCTGTGATCAAAGCTAAGTTACTAACCGCTATGAAAGAGACCCAAAAACCGGAGAGGTGTAACTCTTGTCAAAGGAAAGGATGTCTGCCTCTCCTTAAACACAAATTTTCTCCACAGGCATGCTTGCTGACAGTTCAACAACAAGTGTTTGCACGTGAACTGCGTAAAGTCAGGGTGTGTGTACATGCGTGCTGGCCTTATACATGCCGCGTGTATCTCTGAAACTCTTAGGACAAATGAAAGGCCAAGCAATCTAGCCCAGGAAGAGACTACTGGTATTGAGAACCAGGATCTCTTGAAGACTCAGACACTTACTTTAACAGAAAAAAGGAAAACCATTCAAGGAAAACTTCATAGAACAAACCAATATGAGGTGAAACCTAAGATATAGACTGCAAACAACCAAGACTAGAAAGAGTTCCAGAAAACCCCTGAGAAGAATTGTTTCTGACAGGGGAGAGGATGATTGCCTCTCTAAAAGAAATTTTCTGGAATCATACACGTGACTGATACTTCCTCATCTAGCATGTACACGCGGGCTGTGGGAAGGTAGGGTGCAGGTACACGCGTGAAGACCTTATACTGGCTGCGTGTACCTCTGTGGGTCTCGATAAAAACTAAAAAAAATGCAGTCAAGCACAGAAACAAAGATAACTGGTATGGAAGACCAGAATCTCTGTTAGCTCAGACTTTTGCAGAAACTTTAAAAACAAGAAATGAAAATAGTTCTTAAAAATACCCCCAAAAAAAAACATTCCCAGAAACCCTAGAGATCCCCAGTATGGTCGCCAATTATGTTGTGGGTGGGAAATCCCTCCTATGGACTAGCACTAAGGGTTTTATCATGCATGCAGAAATGACCTAAAGATTCTTACTTTTTACCATCATCCCATGCCTAGACCCCCATTACTCATATGTAAATACAAGGCTCAAGAGAATAAGTTGACGTACCTTATTCTTCATGTTTGATGTCGATCCCTTTTCGCGCTTGGTCATTCTTTGACTGCAACTCTCCTCCCAATGCTGACCTGCATTCACTAAAGACAAACAAATAACTCCACATGCATTTGATCTATGAACTAATGGGTTAGATATTTAATCAATCATATAATCAATATTCCAATAATGACAATCTCATATGGCGGGATGGGAAAATCAACTCTTTTATTAACTTCACAATGATACCTTACAATGATAAAGTCAACCACTGTTCGTCGATCCTAGTCCTAGGTTCTTCTTCCACTGTCTTCCAACTACTTTTCTCTATACTTCTATTTTCACAAGGATGGATAAAGGTTGGGACAAAGGGAATGCTCAATCAGGTATAGTTTCTTTACTATGATTCTCCTCCTCCAAATGGGACCCCTACCCCTTCTTTTATAGGTTAGAAGGAGCTAGGTATTTGGTTGAATGTCTGGCCATGCATGGCCAAAAGGTTTAGTTAACTTACCCAAATATGTGTGTTCCATCAACAACTTTCCTTTTTTCGTGCTTTTGTAGGTACACACGGGCTATCTTGGGTCAGCTAGCATGTACACACGTGCAGTAATGGAGTAGGGCGCGTGGGCCTTTATAAAAGGGGTTTTTAAGAAGAGTTGTTCAACAGTGTTTTGGCAGAGAAGGAATCTGAGATGGCCTGATGCTAGGTAAGCATGTCTGGTGCAAATTAGGGTTATAACAATGTTGAACTAAAAACTGTCAAAAGGGGTCAGTTGGAATAGGTGTGTGGCCACCAATATCCACCTGGATCACACTATGATTTCCTTTTTATGCCTTTTGGTATTAACAATGTGCCAACTACCTTTCAATCCTGCATGAATCATGTGTTTAACAAGCAACTAAGGAAAAAATTTCTTGTGTTTTTTGATGATTTATTGATTTACAACAAAACTTGGGAAGATCATCTCAAACATCTGGACCACATTATGGAGGAGCAGTCTCTATATTCCAAAGAATCAAAATGTGAGATTGAAATGACAAAGGTCCTCTACCTGGGACACATTATTGGATCAAAAGGGGTACATGTACATCAAGAGAAGATTCAAGGTATCGTTAATTGGCCCACACCCAGAACACTTACATAACTTAAAAGTTTTCTTGGCATCTGTAGTTACTACAATTTTTTTTTCAAAGGGTTCTCTCAAATCTGCGCGCCCCTAATGGATCTGAATAGAAAGGGAGCCTTTGACTGGAATGATAAAGCCCAATCAACATTTGAATAAATGAATAAGGCGATGAGTACTTTTCCTGTGTTACCTTTACCTAATTTCTCTCAACCTTTCATTTTAGAGTGTGATGCATTTGGGGAAGGTGTTGGAGAAATGCTCATGCAAAATAGGAATCCTATTTCCTATGAGAGCTTAAAATTGAGGGGTCATGAACTGTTGTACACCATTTATGACAATTAAATTCTAGCCATAATGCATGCTCTCGCCAAATTTAGAAAATATCTAGTGGGAGTGAAATTTGTGGTCAGGACCGCCGATAACAATCTCAAATACTTCCTTGTGTAGAAGAATCTTAATGAAAGAAAAAAAAAGTGGGTAAGAAAAATCCAAGCATACAACTTTGCATGGAGTATGTCAAAGGGAAAAATAATGTGGTGGAAGATTCCTTATCGAGAAGGCCTTCAACATACTCTATGTCTGAAATATTTGTTGATTGGAAGTCTCTCTTATTGGTAGAATACTCAAAGAACAAATTTACGTGTGAATTGATGGATGGATAGATACAGGATGACATGTACATGATTATGGATGATGTTATTTATTACAAGGGAAGGATTTTTTTAGTTCCAGGATCCTCATTCAAAAGGAAAGTGCTTCAAGCATTCCATGATTCTTCCTTAGCAGGTCATCAAGGATTCCTTAAAACACATAGACAAATCATGGAAAGGTTTGCTTGGAAGGGATCAAAGGGAGAGGTTATGCACTATATCAAGGAATGTACCCTTTTTCAACAGAACAAGGATGAGCACACAAATCATGCAGGTCTATTACAACCCCTCCCTATTCCTGAGCAGAAATGGGTGAGTGTATCTATGGAATTTATTACATGTCTTCCCAAAAATCAAGGGAAGGATTGCATCTTTGTGGTGGTTGACCATTTGACGAAATTTTCACACTTGTTTTCTATATCCATGGAATTCAACACATCTCAGGTGGTAGATCTGTTTTTCAGAGAGGTCTTTAGATTACATGGGCTACCCAAGAATATAGTGAGTGACATGGACAGTAGGTTCATGAGTATCTTTTGGCAAGAGTTGTTTCAGCTAGTAGGCACTACTCTATATCCCAGCACTAGATACCATCCACAAACATATGGGAAAACTGAGATTGTGAACAAGTGGGTGGAGGGGTATCTCCACAATTATGTATTGGGGCAGAAAAAAACATGGGTCATATGGTTTTATTTAGGAGAATATTTCTACAAAACTACTCATCATATGTCTATTGGCATGTCTTCTTTTAAAGATTTATACAGTTGTGAACCCCTCACCTTCGTTGAGATTGTATTTGGAGACAACAAAGCTCCTATAGATAGAAAATGGATATAAGTGAGCCAAGAAATTCTCAAGGAACTCAAAGATCATTTGCATAAGGCAACACACATTTGAGGTAGGGGACTTGGTGTATTGTATGATAATAAACATAGGGTTCAACACACATTTGAGGTAGGGGACTTGGTGTACTTGAGACTACAACTATACAAACAATCATCCCTTAAGAGTAAGGGCGAAAAAACTTTAAAACCAAGGTTCTATGGTCCATATAGAGTGCAAAGGAAAGTTGGGTCAATGGAATATGAGTTAGAACTACCCCAAGGGAAAAAAAATCACAATGTCTTCCATGTATCTTGCTTGAAAAGAGCCTTGGGACAACATGTTGTAGCTAATGATGAGCTACCACCTATTTATGAGGAGGGGCACTTGATCTTGATACCAAAAGATATTTTGGAAGTAAGGGCGAAAAAACTAAGAAACATGAGCATCAAGGAATACTTTGTTAAATGCAAAAATATACCTATAGAAGATGCCTCTTGAGAGAATGAATAGGTGATACAACAAGAAGGTTCAAGATTGCTTGTGGGAAAACAATTCCTAGTAGGGGAGACTTTAATGTTCCCCTCTCCTTGACAACAACAAATATGGACTAAGTAGTCTAGTCACCCCTCTAGACTATAGTCCCATGGGTAAAAATGGGTTGATGAAATAAAAAAGTCACTTAAGGAATTAAAGTGATTTTATTAAAAGTGACTTTCAAGAAGAAAAGAAAAGTTGAAGGTAACTTAAGTGAATAATCGAATCTAGCCTTAGTAAAAATAAAAAAATAAATTCAATTGAGAATTATATTGGGAGGTATAAAAGAGAGAGGAGGCGCCTCACTCCTCATTCTTGTCTATTTTCTCATTGTGATCACTTGAGATCTACAACTTGCGTTTTGAGGGTTTTGAGTCAAGAAACCCTAAAGTCTAGCAAGGAGGTGGAACATTCCTCAGTTCCTGGTCCAAGCTTGGCCAAGGAGGTGCAATATACCTCCCTCTCCATTCTACTTAGACACATATATTCATCACTTAGGATTTGGAGGCTAAGGCGCAAAATTGAGGTATTTTCCAACAGTGAGGCACATCTCCGAGGGAAGAAAGATTCTATTTTATCTAGGGAGGATAGATCAACCTTTCCACCTTATACATGGTTCATTTCTAGGGCCAAAGCACTCTTTTTCAGCCTTTTCTTGATGGTTTCTCCCGCTATATGATTTATTGTGGCTTGGGCCAAGTTTTCTGAAGGAGGGACACATTTTCACTAGGGAGGTTTAGAGATCTAAAGGAAGACTTCAGGGTTTGGACTCAATATTTCTACACCTCTTCTATTCACCCCCTTATCTACAGTTTGGCAGTAGTTTTATGTTATTTGGTGACCATCTCCAAGAGGGTCGAAATATTGATCTTCTTTATCCATCTAGGCCGTACTATTTCCAGATCCAACCATATAGAGGCATTGCAACATAGATCGAAGTGTTTCAGCCATAAAGGGAGAGACATTAATCTTGTATTGAAATCTCTTTAGTTGTGGGAGTCTTGGAGATCATCCATCTTTCTATATCTTATCAGATCTGCAGATCCATGTATGAATATCACTTATATTATTAAATAAAGGTCAGATATGAATCTTGCTATCTTTATTTGTGTATCTCCTTCATTATCTTGTGCTCCAAACTTTTTGTGATGTTATTTATGCAATAAAAACTCAACAAAACACTTATGCACATCTTTCTGTAATAAAAACCTACAAAGCAAAGCACCAAACAACAAACAAGAAACCCTAGTTCATGGCCGAAATTGCTTGGGAACATTACATTGCTTAAGAAAAAAAATCATTGATGATCCAAGGGAATTCTTGCCTTCGAGTGAACCTTTCTCTTTGTAGTGGAAATTAAACCCCGTGTTTTCATGTCCAAAGTGAATTTTCACTTTGCCAAAGACTTCACAAAAATCTAAATGTCCTCTTCCCAATGAAAACATAGTGTCGAAGTACACCATCATCTTCCATACCTTGTATGCAAATTTGTCTATGAAGGACTCAGAGTAGCACTTCGTTCTCGAATATCGCAATGGCATACATAAATACATCCAAACAAAAGAATAGGGGAAAACAAAGCATCATAAATTTCCACACTATAATAGTAAACACAGAAAATTATGTTTGATGCCATTGATTTAATATTTAGCGCCATTGATTTAATAGAATATATTAGTGCCATTTATTTAAATGAAATCTAACTTTCCGAGATTGATTTTCCAATTGTTTCCGTTATGTTGGAGTCAATCCGATAGATGACTTAGGGATTTTTAAGTAGAGAAAAACAAATTACATAGTGAATCATTTTCATATAAGTTTTTTAAATAAAAATTAAATTATGTGGTTATTCACTAAAACATGGTTATGAAAATGGTGTCCATTGCTCTTAAGCATTGGAGCAATTGTAATTGTTGAAGAAGTTAGGAATTGGAGAAATTGTTGACATTGAAGAAGTAGGTTAGGCATTAGAGTAATTGTAGTTGTTGAAGTAGTATGTTCAAAGCTCTGTGTAGTCT
>ML815661.1:0-11868 GCA_009831015.1 Picea engelmannii
AAATCCCAAGCTTTCTATTTTTCCCGTTGAAATGTTTTCGGTGGTTAACCGCATTTTTGCTTTGCCCTCTTAACTACAGAGAACAAAGGCTTTCAATGGTTAATGAGCACGTTTCAGGCTCGCCTAAACCACCGAAACCTGCGATTCTGAATTTTGCTTGACCAAACCAAATCAAAAGTTTCTTTTGAGCTTATTTACAGAAAACAGACTCTCTAACCTACTTACAAAAATTTAGGAATAAAATTTGGACCACAACCTATCACTTCAAAAAGCAAAATTTCCACCAATTTATTTGAGGAGATAACACGGGTAAAACCACATAAGAGTTTGATCAAGTTTGGAATGGATTCTAAACTCTCTCCTAGGTTCATGGGACCTTTCGAGGTTGTGGAAAGGAAATGGATCGTTTCCTATCGACTACCCTTGCCTGATTCTTTGAGGCGTATGCATGATGTTTTTAATGTATTTGTTTTGAGACATTATGTTAGTGATCCTACACATGTGATTGACATGAGTTCTTTGCAAGTATCAGATGAGGGTGCACTCATGGCAGAGCCAATCTACATTCTGGACCATCACATTCTATAGCTATGGCGTCGAACATTCGATCAGGTCAAGCTCCAGTGGGACAATTATAGTCCACACTATGCTACCTGGGAAGATGCATATGATATGCGGCAACAATTTCCATTTTTGTTTGATAGCTAGAGATTTAGATCTAGTCAGATACTCTATTTATTTCACTTATATACTGTGAAACTTCATGATGAATTTTAAAACAAGAGGGGTTGTATGTAACATCTCGCTCTTGTGCACACATGATATGACTTATTCTTTGAGGACACTTGCGTGCAAGTGATCCAGCTTTGTACATGATTGTCTATTTTGTTTATGGATTCTGATGATGATGTTATGGATGTGATGTTATGTTATTTGATATCTATGTATAGACTCGTGGTAGTGACGGGTTTCTCCTGAGTGTGTGGGAGACTTGATAGATTGAGGATGTCGATGGCGTCGATGGACCTCCTTGTACTCTGGACTGAGTAAGGAACTGGACTATATATGGTTTGCGTATTTTTGTTTATGCATATGTGACATATGATTAGGTATATTATGATGTGGTTTATGGATCGATGACATGTTTCGTTGATGGATGAAGGATGACGATTGCTTGCTAATCAGAATCACATTAGGAGTAAAGAGTCCATGCACAACAACCATATATATTAAAGGAGAGGTGTGGCAACATCCCTACCACAACCTACTAGTACTCTCACCATGGCTCGAATTGTAGGTTAACGATTACCTAGTTCGAGAGATCTACGATGTCGCAAGGGAAGACTGAGATAGTCTCTCATGAAGATTCTAAGGGGAACGCAATAAGGCATGGTCATTATTCCTTAGAGGCCCATAGTCTCCCACAAGGTCACCTATTGGAGTATTGAATCCAAGGGTTGGACGTCTACCAAAATCAGTCAAAGACGAGTGACACCCTTGGAGTACGTAGTGCGTCTTGAAGGGCACGCTGCATGAATAAAACATGAATAAAAGCGAGTGGCACTCTTGGAATATGTAGTGTGTCTTAAAGGGAACGTCGCGAATTTAATAAATATGAGTCAATGAACCTAGGTGCTTAGAAAACAAAATTTCTTTGATGTGGTCGGCCTTAAAACAATTATTAAATAAGAATTTTTGTAATTGTAAAATCCGCTTAAGAATTCTAAGCCCACTTAAAAATTTGTGTGCAATACATGTTAATTTGGAACTTAGAAAAAAAGGGGAAATAAATGCAAAAAAGAATGTGGAAACATAGAAAGGAATCTAGTCTAGTCTACTCTAACTAAAGAACTTTCCTAAATAAAACACAACCAAGTTTTAGAAAGACGCCAGTCATTAAAAGGAATTGGAGGGAATAAAGGGACATGAAGGAGTGCTTTTACGATGGGTGAGGGAAATTGGCATTTAATTTAATTAAATAAATGAATTTTGGGTGCAACTAAGGGATCGGGTGACAAGTGTATGAGGGAGAGTATTTCATAATTATTTTTTAATAAAAAAATTTAATGTGCAATTGGAGAGTGATCAATAAGAAGAACTTTATAAAAGTAATTGCACAAAAGAGGAATGGATGATGTCTGGTATGTGTAAAGTTATGCTGTCGGAATTTATTTGACTCATTTTTCTTGTTGGAGTTGGTATACCCAACTTGAAAGGAGAGTTGTAGATCGACCTTGCGAGGCGAGCTGGGAGCTAGATTTTTATTTGGTTTTGTGTGCGTGTCCCCTTTGTGTCTCAGTGGGCTAAGGGGGAAGAAGAGTACCCCTAGCGTTGTTTGGGAGGTACCGGTGAGGTCTTCATGGTTAACAAGCAGGGAGTAGAAAGGAGCGTCGCACGGGAGTAGAATGGAGCGTAGCACGAGAGTTCATCATCAACTTCTCTCCTTTGGTTACGGTATTTATTTTCAATTTGTATTAGTTTGAAGATACTTATTTGTAATATGGAGATTCAAATCCACCACTTTCTGATCATTGTTGTCATTACAAAATTTTAAAAAATAAATTGAATTTCCGATTCTCGTCTTCCATTTTCAATCTGGAATTTTAGAATTATGTGTTGCTGACATTATAAGTTTTTGTTTCTGGTTTCTAGTTTAGTTATTCGTAGTAGTCATTGGAACATCCAAAATCTAATTTGTTATGATTAACGATGGTGTTATCCTTCTTGAAACAAAGAATGATATGTTCGGTCACGTAGAAATTTTAAAAGAAAAAAAAAAAATCTTGGAAAACTTCTTGACATTGCCCATTCGACTGAAGCTCCTATGGCTGACAATATTTAGATCAGTGCCAATTAAATTGAAATTCACACCCTTGAAATCATTTTTGTTACCTTCGACTTAGAGAAACCGTTTATGATTTCCATTATTTCCTTGAGTATTGGGTTGATTTCTCCGGAATAAGAAGCTCGAGAAGACCCCAAATTTTTAGAAAGATCCCCTTGTGTCTCTGCGTTTGGACACTCAATCTTGTGTTTCAGAATCCCGTTCCATAGGGGTATTTCTCTCTCAGTAAAGTCAGGACCATTTTCCCTCGTTGTTGAGTACAGTTTTAATTCAGATGATTTAGATAGGCATTTTATATACCTTACGCCTCAGGAAATCCCTATGTTGTTGGTTGAACTTTAAAAATCGTTTTTAATACTACAGGATTTCGTGGTGGTCTCTTTAGATCCATTTATTTTTATTCTTGGATATTTTTGATAGTCTCGATCACCGTGAATGATGTTCCCACGGTGGGAATTTCAACCAACAATTTTTTTTTCTCACTTCAATCCTCTCCCAAAAGAAGTAAACTATTTTGTTTCTCTACGTGCCCAATCCTCCATCTACATTTTCGTGGAGCTCATAGCTAGACATCCTCAACAAAATCATAACATATCTTTGTGTTGCTTTAATTCTCATCAATTTTCTCTCGTACAATCAATAGGCGCTTAATTTACTCTGCGCTTATTGTTGTTAAATCTCCATTTTTGTTTTTATGGCCCTGCAAATTCCCCGCCCTGTGTACAACGACTAGACCCCTAAATTACTCGACGGTTAATGGTATTTTTATTCATCATTTCCGTTTTTTTAAAGTGCCAGCTACATCCTGGCTAGTACAACGGGTATAACCCTTGGTATTATGCCTCTTTCCAGTGCATTCCACCTGTAATGCCTCCAGCGAGTCAGAGTGATTATAATAATACAATTAAAAAAAAATTGACATACTATTGTAATATTAAATAGGTAATACTAAACATAGGTTGGTGGATAATAATTATGTTTATTTATTTACTTATATTAATCAAATTGATAAACTATGGAGTTGTATTCTTTTTATATCCCAGCTTCTGATGCCTACACACAGTTTTCATTATTTAACTAAGACCCTTATCACTGAAAAAGGGTTCTTTTGAACGCTTCATCTAATGGCACACTCCTTTTTGGATAATTAAATAACACTAATCTTAAACTTGCACAGGTAATTTTACCATCGAAAATGATTATGTTAATGACTGATTTCACACACCAATTAATGTTACGCATAGTTACTAAGTGATTGGGTGTCTAGTGCCTCCTGAAATCCAAGATAAAGAATGATTGTGTTAATTATTACTTCTTGCGCAATAAAGAAATTATGGTAATAAATGATTTATTGATGTTATACTTCCGCGCGCCATGGAATACGAATTGAATTTAACATCGACTACATTGCGCCTTAAATTAATGATCATTAGGAATGGTGACTTTTCTTTTGCGTCCTAAATTAATTAACAATTATTACTTGCTCCATTAATTTTTTAATATGTGATAGATTAGCAACTAGATTCTTATTGCGCCGTTGATTACTGATGATGCATGATTGAATTAGAATTTTGTGTATTTTAGCGCCTTTAAAAATTGTTCATGTGCCATCGATTTATTAAATGTGTTCTCTTGCACCTTGCAAGACAAATCGATATCTCTTGTGTTTGATTGGTTGATGTCTAAATGATGGATTTATTGAATATAATGTTCATGATCCATGTTTAATTGCAGTTTAGGATGGATGTATTGATGAATTTGATCACCATTGAGGTTCTTGTTTAGCATAGTTAGTTGGACTTGATTGTGTTAGTGGGTTGTAGATACCTCCTTGTTCTTTAGAATAGTTGCCAACCCTGAGACCTTAAATGGTTAAAATCAATTGGAACCTAGTCTTGAGCATTTATAATGTATCTTGGATGTCCTAAAATTGCAGGGTAGGATGGGCAGGTAGTCATTTATATCCTTTGTCTGGTTGAATGTTGTTGTAATTTGCTTCAATCTTTTAGGATGTGCTAATTTGCTAATTTATTTATGTTTATGTGTCGCTACCCTTCGTAGATGCGTTGATTGCTTTGTTATCTATTTCAATGATGAGTAGCATGTGACGTTGTTACTTTGTCTCGTTATTCATTTATCTGATGATAATCCTTATGATAGTTGTTCATTGCTTTATGATTCCTACTGTTTATGCATCATTATTTATTTTTATGAACACAATGATTATGGGATGTTATTTATTTGTGTTAATGTGTCGATACGTGTATCGTTTTTCATGGCAATGATGTGTCATCTTTATGTCGTGAATTCTTGATAATGTGTTAATATTGTTTCATTAATATACTGAATGATGTGTCAATGATGTTGTATGTCTTTTTTTTTTCGTAACGGGTGGGGTCGTTACACTTATATAGGAGTATTAATTGACATGGCATAACTTATATATGTCTTGTCATAAGTTTGAATCTATACTAAGTATTTTATGGTGGGTTTTTAATTCTAGGATTCACTTTTCATGTATGGATTTCCTTATGGTAAGAACCTTGTTGGTCTACCTATGGGGAACCCTTGTCATGACCTTCCCAACTTAGCCTAAGTTGGTGAATCAAACTAATGAATAATATAATTGCAAGGTAAAGTTACTAGACCTACCATTCATACTTGCAAAGTTTAAGCAAAATGATTAATTCCAATGAATAGGTTGTCTTTAGGGGCTTAATCATGATTGAGAGTAATTACAAGGGTGGTTGGCAGTTATTATATTTGGTATGAACGTACCCTATGTTCGTAAATGACATATTTCTGTAGCCTTCCGTGGTGGTTCTTCCAAGGGCCAAGTGTAATTCTTGAAAAAAGAGTCGAAAGGGTAAGTCCTTACCACTCTGCGCGATTTACGAACTATCATTCTATTGTTTAGCAATCTTCTAGAGGAAGAATATTTTCCTTTCTGGTTCAACTAGATGGCGCCACAATTTTCGTTCTCAGTCCTTTATTTTTCTTTACCGGGTTCGTTGGTTCTTATGTGGCCCAAAGATTCTATGTAAAAAAAATATTTTCTTCTTGAAATCCTTTTTACTCTGGTGTTCTCTTTCATATTAAACGCCTAGCATGAACTTGTTCGAAACATTCTGCCTCTATATTGTTTATCCATTTCATTTATCCTGTTTCAAGGATGGTAGATTGACACAAGTAGTTCTATGTGTATTTCCTTTCCTTTGTATGTCATTACCCTAACCTGGGTTCTTGTTTGGAAAGCAAGGCTGAGAATTCTAGTAAGGATTTGTGTTTTTGGTTCTTGTTTTAATAATTGTTTTTCTTTTCATATTTCAATGTCGTGTTAGACTCATTTTTATACTTGACTAATGATGTGCCCTTATTTTATTTTCTATGGTAGTGTCTTTGGTCGATCGAGGTTTCCTTCGACCGGAAACCCATCACAATTTTGGGATGCTTCAAGTAAGAAAAATGTACCCTATCCTTTTGTCAAAATTATGTAAATTGGGTTTCCTTTTGTGAATTTAATAGGGTGAATTTAGGTACCTCTTGAACATGATGGGATGGTTTTTATCCCAAATATCATTCAGGAATTTCTGTAAGTTTCTTTTTCTTTAAATTTTTTTCCCTTCTTTTGGTGTGGGTATATTCTCGTCATGTGTTATACTGACTTTTCTTTTCTACATCCCTTGGTGATAGGAAAGGGATTGGATCCTCGGATAGGGTAATCCTCCTTAAAAAGGTAACTCGGTTTCCAACATGGCTTTCATCTGAGGTTGAAGATTTTATACTATCATCCGACTTTGAATTTGGTTGAGTCGTTAACTAGTTATAGCACCGTCGAATCCACTCTATAATTTGTTTTGCATTCTGAGAATTGTATGCAAACGAGGCTTCTTTTAATTTTTGGTTTGAGTAACAGGGTAATTTTCTTGTATGTAATTAAAATGGATTTTGTTTCTATAGGTCATAGTCTGTAAAGCTGATGACTATTTAATAAGGGGAATTTCTTGTTTTCCTTCAATTATCGTGGTTTACATAGCTAACCGATTTGGTTCTTGTTTTTTATACTCATCGCTACGAATGATAATCTTAGAATCCCATGAAGCGACATTATCGTTCTTATATTTCTCCTATTGTTTCACGTTTATAAATTCATTTCTATATATATATATTCTATAATTATTTACGATCATAGATCTATCATTTTACAACTATCCTTTTCGTTATTTGTTGCAAATAGCCTATTCATTATATATATATATATATATATATTACTTCTCTTTGTATAGATTTTGGCATTGTTTATGACAATATGTTTATCATCCTTCCATATAGCCAATTTATTTAACTTCTAATCTATAATTTTGTTTAATCATTCTTCATTGGATTTGGATAAAACATTTGTTTTTGATATTTATCGAACAATTATACAATAAAATGATATCATGAGAAGAAGTAAATAATTATCGAGGGACTTCCAATTGAGCGATGATACCAATAGAAGTCTATAATGACATTTCTATAATTTAAGAAAAACATATTAGAGTATACATAGAAACTTGAAGAAACAATAATTATGTTTGAAATAGAATAAAAGAAACATAGTATAAGAAAAACCTGTAACTGAATTTCCTTAGGGGAAAACACATGTAAGGTGGGTTCTTCCTCCCAACCTTAGATCAGAGCTGCTACCTATTCCTGCTTTTTCACCCTCGAGTTAAATCTTGATCCAAACTAACCAAGTGACTTCCTACAGAGTATAGGGTTCCAAGCTTTACGTGAGGAATTTCTGTGTCATTTCAATCTCACTCAGATTTTTCATTTGATCCAAAATGGCGTCCCATTCTCTTGTTTTGTCTCTTTTAAATATTTTCCTAGGTCTTTAACACTTGTATGATCATCCTACTCTTTGACCACCTGTAAAATAGATTTTTTTTCACTGACCACCTGTGCATATGATTATTACACATGTTCCTGAAAACCTGAGATCTTTTCTCACTTCCGTTTAATTAACTCAACCAATATTCATCACTTGTAACCCTTATGTTGTCACTTGGTGCTTCTCTTTTGATTTCATGGATTTTATCCTCTAATGGTCCAACCTCACATGTATTTTCCTATTTATCTTTTATTAATAAAATAATAAAAATAAAACAATATTTTTTTGGGTTGGATTACTAGGATCAATAATGTATTGTTTGAAAAAAATAACAAAATTAATAATAAGTATAAAGTTTTAAATTTCAGGGCATCGCATCCACCCCCCCTTAGAACTTAACATCGTCCTCGGTGTTTTTTAATTTTGACCTAGATCATTCTGGACCAGAAACGGATATGATTTCCCCATATGATCCTCCATTTCCCATGTAACCTGTTCAGGACTAAGGTGCCTCCATTGCACCTTTACCTGTCTGATGGATCGATTCTGGAGTGTAAGCTCCCTCCTGTCGTGAATATGATCTGTCTCTATTGGTACTCACCCTTGGTTTCCACCTGTATCATATTCCAATCCACAACATGAGTAGGATCATGTATATACTTATTTAATAATGAAACATGCAAAACATCATGTACTTTTACCATGACTAGAATTGCAAGTTCATAGGCTACAAGTCATATTCGTGCAAGCACTTCAAAGGGACCAAAATATCTAGGGGATAATTTAGTATACATGCTTAGTATTAAAGAACTTTGTCTAGGCCTTATTGATCTTATATACACATGGTCTCCAATATTGAACTCTCTTGGAGTTCTTTTGGAATCTGCATAATGTTTTTACATGTCCTGTGCTTCTTTCAAATTTCATTGTATCTGTTTCATTGTTAGTTCTATTTCCTTTAAAATTTAAGGTCCCATTATTAATCTATTGACAAGATGACTCCAGGAAACAGGGGTGTTACATTATCTTTCATAAAGAATTTCAAAAGGGATGAGTTTAGTTGAAGCTTGGTAATGATTATTATAAGTGAATTCAACTAAATGTAGATATTCTTCCCATTTGTTTGGTATATTTATAACATACGTTATGATCATATCCTATAATATTTTATTTGTCCTTTATGTCTTCCCATCCTCCTGAGGATGGTAACCGATACTAAAATTTAATTGTGTATCTAACCCTTTAAATAAGGCTTTCCAAAAAATTTCTATAAATTTTGTGCCTCTATCCGATATTACGGTTTTAGGAATTCCATGTAGTTGGAATATTTCCTTCATAAATATATCTACTATGTTAATATATTTATAAGTGGATTTAATGGGTATGAAGTGTGATACTTTATTTGATTTATCAACAAAAACCAATATAGAATCATTCAGTTTGCTACTTTTTGGAAAACCTGTTATAAAGTCCATATTTATAATCTCCCATTTCCATTCTGGTACGGTTAAAGGTTGTATTAATCGGGATGGGTGTCGATATTCAATATTAAATTTTTGACACTCCATGAACTTAACTAAATATTCAACAGATTCTCGTTTCATTTTATGCCAATAAATTACTTCCTTAACAAAGTAATTTATTTATGATAGCCAGGATGTTCAGAATATGGATTTTTATGTAATTTGTTTAGTATTAGTAATTTAATGTATTTGTCTTCAGGTATTTACAACCTATTTTTATACATCAATAGTCCATTTTTAGAAAGTTCGAGGTCTGATTTTCCAGTTTCCATTTGATTTACTGATAATTTAGATTTAATTCTTTGATATTCTTTATCTTTTTCTGTTGCCATTTTGACTTTCTCCTCCAAGTCAGTTTCCTAATTGCTTCTCATGACTATATAGATCACATTTTCATGTGCTCAAGGTGTCAACTACCTTATTTTTTTTTTTTTTTTATGTGTCTTATCTCAAAATCATATTCACTCAAGAAGGCTGACCACCTTTCCTTTGGAGTGTTGAGATTTTGTTTATCAAATAGGTACTTTAAAGCAATATTGTCTAACATTAATAGGAATTTTCATCCTATAAAATAATGTCGCCGCATCTTTGGTGCATGTATTATTGCAGATAACTCTAAATCATGTGTTACTTGATTTATTTCATGCTCCTTAAGCTTTCTAGATTTGTAGGATATTACATAATTATGATGCATTAATGCTCCTCCCAGTCCTTAAATGCATGCATTTTTGCATACAACGAAGTCCTTGTATGGGTATGTTATTTTTAGTATGGGAGCTATTGTTAGGAGATGTTTTAATTTTTCAAATCTTTCTTGCCATTTTTGAGACCATATAATTATTTTTCCTTTCTTTTGTAGATATTTCATAGGATGAGCAATTTTTGAAAACCCTTCAATAAACTTCCAACAATAACCTGTTATACCCATAAATCATCTTATGTCCAAAACATCCTTTGGGATTGGCCAGTCCATAATGGATTTTTTTTTCTCACGGTCCACAACTATTCCTTCTTTTTAAACTATGTGCCCTAAATATTGAATTTTATCCTTCTAAAAATCACATTTACTAAATTTAGCATATAGCTTTTGTTCTCTAAAGATTTGTAGAACTATTCTTAAGTGTTTCACATGCTCTCGTTCATTCCTTGAGTATATTAGTATGCCTTCGATAAAGACATATACAAATTTATCTAAGTATTTACTTAGGATATTATTCAATAAACACATGAATGAAGCCAGGGTATTTCTTAACCCAAAGGGTATTACTACAAACTCATAATGCCCATATCTTGTTCTAAAAATTATTTTTTATATACCTTCATATTTAATTCTTACTTGATGGTATCCTACTTGTAAGTCAATTTTTGAAAAGATTGTTGCCCCATGTACTTGATCAAATAGATCATCGATACGAGGTAAAGGATATCGGTTTTTAATTTCCATTTTGTTAAGTTGTCGATAACATATACATAGTTGTAAGGTTCCATCTTTCCGCCTGAAAAATAGTACAGATTCTCCCCAAGGAGATACACTTGGTCGAATATAATTTTTTTCTAATAACTCTTGAAGATGACATTTTAATTCATTAATCTCTAAGATATTCATTCGATATGGAGCCTTTGAAGATGACACCTCTCTCGGTAATAAGTATGTGGAGGAATCTATGTCTCTCTTTGGAGGTAGTCTAGGATTTTCTTGAAATACATCTTGAAATTCTTGCAACATAGGAAAGTTTTCTACATCCTTTTTACTTTATTCTTGTTCATTTTCTATTACATGAACAACACATACTTTGCATCTATTACAAATACATATTTTAATCTGTAGAGTCGAATCTGCCTACCACTAATGGTTTTTGGTATTCCTTTGATATTAATAAGGTTACCATTGTCATATATGTAAGTAATTGTTTTATCATAGCAATTTAAAATTACCTTATATTTTTCTAACCAGTCCATGCTCATTAATACATCATGTGATACTAGCTGCAAAATATTGAAATCTATTTGAGCAAGGAAAATTTTAGGGGATAAATTTCTCCCATGGGCTAATTTTATATGCTTTTTCCCCAAAAATGATTCCCCATTCTAAAAATTATTCACCCAAATTCGATAGGAAAACATAATTTTACCTTAAAAATCGCCAAAAGTTTATAAAAACTATACAAAATCCTTAGAAATTTGAATATTTTAACAAAAATATAGCCAAACATTTATAGTTGACACATAAAGGACCAATAAGATTCACCAAAGTTTCTACATTTGAAAATAAATTTCCATCCTTAAAATTATCCCTGTTTTGAGTTTTAAATCGATTCATATTAATTTCGGAGCCTTTAACAAGATTAGTAATTTTCCTTTTTGTTCCTGTAGAAAGTTGTATTAGACATGCCTTTTCAATTTCTTTTTTCTGTAACTTAAAAATCTCTACTATATTAGGTGAAACATAACTTAGACTAGGACCTAGATCAATCAAAATAGAAATTGGTTGATTCTTCAATATACCTTCTACTTCCACCATGAAAGCCTCATGATTTCCTTGTATATTCTCCAAGGATGCACTAATCTTTGGGGTACTCCTTTCTACTTCACCATCTCTAGTAGTTTCTCAAACTATATATATA
>ML815661.1:39337-60259 GCA_009831015.1 Picea engelmannii
CCCCCCCTCCAAACACATTGTGGGATATTCTACACAAAAAACATGTTTTTGAATTTCGAGATTCATCTTGATCTACTAAAAAATCATGTGGCAAGTTGACCTTAGAAAACTATCACGTACATAAATTATGGTACATAGTCAATTGTTTTGTTGCGATGGGAACTTGAAGATCATTGAATGTGCCACATCTTCAAGAAAAAAGTTGGGAAAAGACAACATCTACTCTAAGAAACTATCAAAACATGAGAATTCAACCAATTTTAATGTTTTTATTCCTTATGAAGTTCATATGAGGGAAGATTGGGTAATTATGGATCAGATAGGATAATATGTGGCAATGAAGGTGTGAATGAGTTAAATATAAAAGTAAAATGATAAAATACTAGATGAAATGATCCTTGAACACATGTTGAATCTAGGGTTCAACATCTCTTCCACACTCATGTTTCGTCATGCCCTCATGCAACACGGATGCATGTGAAGTGTTGTTCGGGTATAGTGCATATCTTCAATCATGAATATGTGATAATTTATTTCCTAATTTCCTCTTTTCTTCGGATTTGCTCATTTATTTTCATAAATATTATTCTATTATTTATTTTTACGTATACATATTTTCCATTTTCCATTTTTCTATTTTTCTATTTATCATTTTTTCTCATTTCTTTGGCGAGGTAGGGAGAGAACACGTTATGGATTCGCAATATAGATAAATTGGAATCCAAGTGTATCAATTCTCTTGTTATTTGAGATGTTCTTTAGTGAACAAAAAAGGAACACTTAGGAGCCCAACATAGTTTTGTAGAAAGTGGGACACTTGAATGGGAAAGTTTATTTTTCCTTTAACTCTTCAAAGTTTGTCAAGTTCATGGTAGTGAATGATGATGGATGGATAATGAGATTAGGAAAGGATATGAATTATGATGATGGAACCAATAGAGTATGAAAAGGTAAGAAAGCGTACTATGAAATGAGTTTCAAAACTTTAATGGCCTATGTGCATGAATCATATGTAATGTGACTACTTAAATAAAACAATCTCTTACTGAAATTTACCTCTTTCGAATGTTTGATCACCTAAGAGACGAGCAATGAAATATTGGTTGAATGATGAAGATATATCTTCTGGAAAGAGCTTGTACTCAGAGGCTGGAAATTTCTTATTGTTGGAAGTCATGCTGGAAATAATGTCAGGCTATAGAAAATATGATGGTGGCTATACTCATTCTACAAATGATAATCTGCTAGAAACACCTTCGATCACCATCTAAGGGAATTTTGGGTTGATATTATATCAAACCTTCAATTTTTTTACTTTGCTAGGACAACAAACTTCTACCACTACCACAAGGGTTATTGAAAACATTGAAAAAATACAAGTTATCCTTAATCAATTTCAACTTGAATATCAAATGCGCCCTTGTTGTTGGATGTATGAATACAGAGACAATGACCATGTTTTGTGTACTTTACTTCTTTTATGCATGCTTTCTATGATAGTTGAATCTATAAAATTGGAGTGTAATAAACTGATGTGTAAAATAAGTATGTTCAGAGGACCTTTTTATCCTTGATTGTGACACCTTTTTCCCATGTTGTGGTACTTTATTTCTCCGTGAAAGAGTGGATTGAAAAAAGAAAACAAATTTGTTGCAGTTGATATATAAATTTAAGTGTTGGGTTTGATCCTATTGAAAGGAGGAAAATGACTTTGATGTGATGCATGAAGATATTTGTTGAATGCTAGAAGAAATCTTGTTGTGATGTTGCTTGAAAAATATTTTGACATTTTGCTGCAAGGACAGAGAAATTCACTACAGGAAGAGAGATCAATGAATTTGAGAAAGGATTTTCTCTTTGAGTTAGGGTTGTTAGGTTGATTAAATAACATATAAGAATAACACCCTCATGCTTAAGAAAACCCATGTTTCAAAATTTCACCTGGAGTTGCATCGATATCCCAACCTTGGAGGTCATTACCTTAATAGGAATTTGTTGTAGGAAGCTGGAAGAAAATATGGAAAAATTGGATTCAAAAAAATACCCATACATCCTTCATTATGAATTTTTTGAAATTTTAACCTACGATTTATCAAAAGGAACATATGGGGCACAAAACCCATGTCCTGATTTTTATTCATTTGGCTTCAAGTGGCTACAGTCACTGTGTAAAAAGTTCCCTTTAAGGAGGCTGCTACAAGAAATAAGAGAAAATGACTATTGCAGGATATATGGGAATGATTGATGTAGGAATTTTGACCATATGTAAATAAGTAATTATCTTTGAGGATGAAACCTTATTATTGCGAATATAGTTTGTCGAGCTATACTTCAAATTGAGCCAATAAACTATATGCAACATTTTTTGATTTATTTATTGACTATCCTAACCTACATGAAAAACGAAACCTTTCCTAAAGTGTAGGAGTACTTACAATGAATAAATGTGCATAACGGGATCACAAATAAACTCATATCAAAATATAAAAAATATACCTCAATGATTGTCTGGATATGAGGAACGGGTTGCTCTAATTGATATGATGCCAAGATGTGTTGAACGATGAACCATAATTCAATGTAGTAATTGTTCCCTTAGTTTTGTTGTTTATTAGAACTGGTTTGGATTTCCTCCTTTGTCATGCCATGCATGCCTTCTAATATTTTTTTATTGGTTTCTTGAATGCATAAAGGATTTGATGACATACATGGTAGAAACTCCTCAATCTCAGGTTCTTATGTCTACTCTTAATAAAATTATTTTCATGGCTATTTGATCCCTTGCAGGTCTTCTTGGTGTTTATCATGGAATGTTTTCTCTTTGATCAGTTCCTAGGATGCATATGTCTTCCTAATGGTTGTTAGGATTTTCTCCTCCTAAGATGCATAGATGTTTCTAATTGTTTCTAGGATTTGGGAGATTTATAAGAGAAAAAATATTCTTATTTAATAGATTCTTGAACATTCTTGAATACATATTGTTGGATAATAATTGTTGACCCTTAACCAGGTTTTGTATATATATGTTCAAGTTTGACCTATTTTTGGACTTCAACAGTCTATCGAAGGAGGAACGCAAGACGAATCAGAGATCATGGGATCTCGACCCCTTTTTGGGATGTGGGAATATGTAACAGGAATGGGATGTCGTCCCATGGGTTTACCCATGTTTAGGCATATTTTGTTTATATAAATTGAGGCTTTGTGCTTGCAACAGATTGACTGAAGACAATAAAGAAGAAGATTTGGTGGATGTGGCCCCAGGGTGGGGGTGAACCACATAAATATTGTGTTGTTATGCTATGTGCTTGTCTTAATGTGTTTATGACTCTCTTGCTAAGTTCTTTGATAGAGATAGATAAATCTATTCATTCTTTGTGCTAACGATGTGTAAGAATGTTAGATTTGACTTCTATGAATGTGTTGAGTGCTTGATTCTACTAGATCTGATCCATCTGTGTCTGCTAAGTAATTAACCGTCTTAGATCAATGTGAATGCTAAAAAGTTATGTATTATCAAAAAAGTATATATTAATCACATATTGAGGATATGATGGTGATAAGAACTCTATTAAGTATCATAATCATAGATTTGTGTCCCAGCTAAGGTTGCAGACACTTGAGTCTCGCAACCACCCTTGCCTCTACCTCGGTTGAGACTTCATCTGCTTCGCAGGTGTTGCCAAAAGGACCAGTAGTTAGTGTTTTGTTTGTGCATTGTTGTAGTGTTGAACCTGTTAGCACTTGGTAAATTTCCTAGAGGTTGAAACATAAGAAATATACAAAGGTAACTTTATCCAACCACTTTTGAAGCTGGGAACTAGCCCTTCCAACTTCAGAGAGGGATCTCTCTGTATGATTTAGATATGTTTCCAATTTTAGATATTAGGCTAGGTAAAGAAATAGGTAGGTTTTGTTGTCAAAGTGTTTTTTTGAATTGGTTGAGACAGTCTACACCTCCATTGGGCCATGGGCTCTGTGTTATAATAAACATGAGATACAAACCAGAAACGCAAAGGAATATTTCTACAAGGCGAGATAATATACTCACTGGATATTTTAGTAGCTTAAATGATGGGTAGAAGAAAAGATGAGAAAGATAAATTCAATTAAGAAGCAGTTAAGAATTTCTTAATTGAAAACACCAGAAGATAAACACTAAAATATTTCGAGTCAGAAACAGGGTATCCAAGATAAATCTTGCAAGATTTGTTACTCTTAAAGATTAGTTTCAGAAAACAATATGATCACAAAGAAAGAATAACATTCAACTTAGAGAATAACATCACCAGTAAATACATGCAAGAATCCTGTAAAGTGCCTCCTTTTTATTAATGGAAGATCTCTTCAAAAATGTTACAGTCTGATAGTGTCAGGGTGTGAAGATCAACAACCCTCAATACTTTGAAAGGTGAAGTATTTATGACTCAAATTACAAACGTTCCTGTCATAACTGAATCGGGACGTGCTAATTCTATTTTTAGCCTAACTAATTTAACAAATCTTCTAAATTTCAAAACTGCTTGATGACTTGGTGAAAATGCACACTGAATTTCTGGGTAGACCGTTGATCAAGCCTTTGCATGACCTCATCTGATTGGACAGGTGACTGGACCTGGACAGCTCATCTGCTAATTGAGCAGATCACAGAGATCCTCCCATCGGAGATGACTAAGCACAGTGACTTTGAGCAGTCTTCGATACACTTCGTCCATTTCTGTATACTTGGGGAATGTAGGCTTAGTGAGGAATATGTATCGAATCTTATGTTGGATACTGATTTCCAACTGAAGGGCATCCAGGAATGCTTTGTCGGTGATGCTCCCTTATATGCCTGCAAACTTTGAATTGTCCTTGGACACCTTGGCCAATCTCTTCTTGTAATCTGGAAGTGTCATCAGTTTATCATTAATAACCTTCAGACCAGGTAGACATTTATTTTGGAGAGCCTCAATCTTATTGAAGAACCTTTGTACCCCCTGGTCCATGATCTGAACCTTTTCTTCCAGTTGAAGCATTAATCCTCTCTTGGTCAAAACTCGTTTGACCTCAAGGATGGTCTTTGTTCTGTCTTCGATCTTCAACTCTTCTAGCTCTTCTCTAGTCTTAGAATTGAGGAACTTGATGATATCATTCCCCTGTGTTGGCATCTCCCCCAATTCTACTCTGATCTTCTCGACAGCCTGTTTGCTCCTCTGGACCAACTTATTCTTCTCAAACATAATTTGGATCATGGGCCATATCTCATTTATGGACTTTGTGATTTCTTTCCATACATTTTCTTTGACATCAGCCAAAGTCTTCCCTACCACTGTTTGCTTTTGGAGCTGTTGTAGCTCCTTCTTGAGATGCTCAATTACCTGCTTTTCCTTGGAGAGACTGGTCTGGAAAGAAGTTTTGAGTTCCTAGAGGTTCTCAACTTCATTTTTATGCCTATTGATCTCTGTCTCTTGTAGGTTCATCTTTTCCATGGATTTGGCGAGGTCGGCTGTCCCCACTTGTGATGCCAATCGAGTTGCGGATGGAACTGCTATCACTATTGTTGTGCTTGCTCCTGAAATCAGAATGTCACTCAATGGAATGACTTCCATTGGTTTCAACTACTCCTTCTCTTTCAATAATATCTCCATTTCAACTTCCATTTCTTTTAGCTATGCATTCTGCTCCATGAGCAGCTTGAGCATTTCGTCCTTCTCGCCTTCTTTCTCTGCTATCTCCTTCACCTGCGAGTCCTCTGTGGGCAAGAGCTTCAGTTGTTTCCTCAGGGAGGCAATGTCTGCACTCTTCTTCTTTATCATCTCCTCTGCAGCTTTGACATTCAAAGGATCGTAGCCGATCTTGAGGACCAACTCCTCCAAAGTCTTGATTCTATTGTCCTTTGCAAAGGATGATATCTTTTCTAGCTTGAGTTGCGTTTGAGCATTGTTGAGCGACACCTGCAATTTGGATACAGAAGCGGAAGCATGCGCCAATGTATGGAATACCATCTCCCCTGTCTGCTTGTGTAGATCCATCTGATCTATTGGGTGCACGTCTTTCATCTAGAATTTGAAGGTGGCCCTCTTGTAGTCTGTGATCACCTTGGGGTCTGGTACTTGCGCCTGGAGGAAGGCCATGTGCATCCTGCCCTTTTCTATGTCAAATGCAGACAACAGCCTATGATGCACAGTCGACGTCTGCTTCCGAAACTGAGCGTAAGTACTGCTGGTGAGTGTCTGATTCTTTTTCTTAATCATCTCGTACTTCTCAAAAATACTCAAATTGTGCCCAATCCAGCTTGGCTGAGTGTCCAGTGGGGAGTCTGAGGATTTCTTCAGTACTACTAGGGTGATTTCCTTATGGAGGCTCGAACCGAAGGGAGGGATAATCGACTTGGTCACTGTGGTAGGCAGAACCTCTTTTTCTCTAGTTGGACCAAGAACTGAGATTGTCTTGGGCCTCTTAGTGTGCAACTGGAACTCCTCGGATGATACCTCTGTGACAGGAGGAGATGAGTCTTGACGGGGCCTCTTCTCTTTAGGGAACTATGGCGTGGTCGTTGGTGGCACAGTGGTCAGGGGATCTTTCTATTCAACTTCAACCAAGGTGTCAGGCACCCACACTGTCTAATTGCCGAATTTTTCAATTTCGGGCTTGGACACATGAACATACAGGATGTTTTTGTTCTTCACCCTCATCTCTGAGATGATCCCATAAGAATCATAGTGCCATGGGAAGCTCATAAATAATTTCATTTCTTTCAGCATCCTGTCAGCTTCTTCCCCAGCGCCCCGACTGTTGCAGATGAAGGAGCCAATCTGCCCCTTGATTCAAAGCTGTTGCTTTTTCTTTAATGATACAAAATGGATCTCATATGAATTCATAATTTTCCTTATATATTCTAAAGCAAAGATTATTACAGGAAAATGTTTGGGCAGCTTATATGGTGCCAACTCACAACTGTATACTCTGACCTCGGTATGATTTTGGTATAGGTACCAATCCCCAATCTTTGTGTTGTCCGAGAGATGCAGGATTCTCTGGAATTCGTCGTTTATTCGAGGCTCGGGCCTGCCACTCAGTATGCTTACCACAGGGTTGTAGAATAGATCGATGAATGCCTTGAAGTTGTACTCTATGGAGTTGTGCTTCAGCAAGGAGGTCCACGCTGTGACTGCCTGAGGTTTACCATCTGCATCCATCTCTTGCATGGAAAAACTAAATTTATCTGCTTGAAAGAAAACAAACATGTATGCCAGTATGGACGAATATCTGAACATGCCTTCCATGCCAAAATTCATGAACTGTTCAGGAATATTGTCTTCCAAGAATGTACTGAAATCGAACTGGATGGTGGGTTTTTCGTCAGTGGAGAAAATGGATAGAAAACCCAAAATGGGCTCATCTACCCACTGGTCGGAATAGTATCCCAATAGAGTGCAACAGGAAGAGATGAACTGGTTTCCCTTCATGGAGAAAATGGACAATGGGTAAGGGGGATTAGTGGAAGGGAGTTGAGCAGAGGTGGGAAGGAACAACTCGAATATTTGAGCTCTTTGGGGAAAATTCATTTTCTGATACAATTCGGTAAGGATTTCAAGGTCAAAGGGGGACGCAGAATCGGTGCGAGGAATTTGCATCATCTGGTCTATTTCTTCGGGAGTAATGAGGAACAGGATGTCTCTGGATGAGGAGATGACGACTCTCTACTCGGGAATATAGTGAGCTTGACATTTAAGCGCGAACTCGGGAAAATGGTGGATCTGGGGAAAAAGGTAAAGGGGTAAATTGGACTCCCAGAGTCCAATTTCATTTCTCTAGTCCAGGAAAACTTCCCTGAGCCATGACTGGAGATATGAGAAATTGAAATCGCATATGGTATCTGTGCTTAATCTATCTTTGTCGACCAGTGGTATCTTTTCCAGGTTGACGGGAGGCGGGAGATACGAATTTTCCTCTCCTTCTGCTTGTCTGGGTTTTGGTGCCATTTCTGCAATGGTACCTGCAATAATCACAAATTTGGTGGGGTTGAATGACTGTGGACGAAGGCGATGGGATGCAATGGGGGAGCAAGAAATGAGTTTCTCTAGTGCGACGAGTGAACAACGAAAGTAGAGAAAAATGGTAGTTTTATTTAAAAAATGGGGTCAGTTGGGCGCGGGAAATAGGTCAGCTAGATAACGGATAGGTTATCCGATAATAAATGGACAACGGGCCACTTAGGGGTGAGATGGCAGGTGACGGTGGCTGAAAAATACGAACGGTTGATGTGGCGGCTAGGGATTGGAGGTAAAAGTCGCAATAAGGGGATAGTCATGAGTGAAAGGGGGTAGGGGACTTACAACAGTTATGGGGATGGGACATAACTCGGGAAAAAGTGGAACCAGTGGAAGATGATGTCCATAAGTGACAGGGGGATGTCAGATAGCAGAGGGTGATGGGACTTCGGGATCAATAGATTTATGCCACATATGAAAAAGGGCCCGCCAAAGGGAGATAACCATTTCGGACCCCCCCCCTCAGTTAAAAGTAGATCATCCGGGCGGGTTCGAAATCCATTGTGAGCCATTGATCTGCCCACTTGTTTCTAAGGCATAGATCCAAGCGCTCTCTTTATCACTCATTCCAGACCCCCTCCCCTCCATTAAAAGAAGAATGGACGGGGGGGTCCGGAATCCAATTTGGGCCATTGATTTAAGCGCTCGTCCCTGGGCCGTCCAGATGTGCGCAAATCTTATTA
Organism: Picea engelmannii; assembly: GCA_009831015.1. Lineage (NCBI taxonomy): Eukaryota > Viridiplantae > Streptophyta > Pinopsida > Pinales > Pinaceae > Picea > Picea engelmannii. The sequence goes on from ML815661.1 coordinate 48,057, forward strand.
CCGATTCTGGACCCCCCCGGCTAAAAGGAGAACAGTCGGGGGGGTCCGGAATTCTCTGTGCACCATAGATCTGGGCGCCGTGATCAGGACCGTCGAAATGTGCAGGGATCATAAAATGGGGAGCGGAGAACACATGCGCTGGGAAAACTTAGGATAAAAGCATTTTTATGGTTTATTCCCCACATTTTCGAATAAACACCACCCAGGGACTTCGACCAAACTATCCTTTAAGAATTTGACACATGGTGCAACACTTACATCAAGCTGGCTTTATTGGAATGAAGCAACGGTGCCACTAACCTATGTTCTAACCTGGTTTCCTATGATAGTTAACCCAGATTAAACTGTTGGGTTAATAAATTACTCTACCCTAGGGCTATCTGACCAGGATTAGACAGTTTGGCCAGATTTATTCACTAATCTAACCTAGACACTTAACCTAGTTTCCTATGACAGTTAACCCAGATTAAACTGTTTAGCCAAATCATTCACTACCCTATCAACATCAAATTTAAAAAGAACTTGGCCATGCTTGAAAGGTATGGACCAAGTTATTATTATTGCATGGGGCTTTTATTTTAATTCTTTTATGCCCTCTTTTTCTTTNAAAAATACTAGAGACAGATAATATCCCATTCACCAGTTGATTCCCATAACTTATGGGGTGATAACAGTGGCTCCACCTGGGGATGGTAGTTTCCCTGTGAAGTGCCAATAATCCTAGTTCCTGTCATTCTGAAAATTTCTGCCTAGCAGCCTTCGTTGGTTTTATTCTCAAAAAATTGGAAAAACAATGGTCAGCAGCTTAGGGCCTTCTCTTCGGGCTTCAACTAACTGACTAATGTTCCTCACTCAGAAAATGTAGGTGAAACATAAAAATAGAGATGGTATGTACAATGGAGAATGAAAACTCGGATCTCTACTGAGGTGGTACATAATGTTTCAGCATTCTGCCATTCACAGGTGCTCCTGGCAGATCTGACCCATCAACGTTGTTTAGCAAGAAAGCAATGTTTCCCCTAAAATATTGGATCATGTATGGCCCTGTCCACAGATTGTAAAATTTTCCATGCTTTCCCTTGTCTTCATTTTTGGCGTCCCATTTCAGCACCAAATCTCCTAACTCAAAATCATCTTCCTTGGTTCGTTTGTCAAATATCTTCTTGATGTTTCCTTGGACTACATGAGTCTTGTTGAAAACTTCTTCCCTAGTCTGCTGCAAATGGATCATCTGGTTGATCCTTCTGTGTGAGTCATTTGGCTCAGCTTGTACCTCTTGAAGCAACTTCATGACAGGGGATCCTAAAGAAGTGGGGAAAACCACCTTTGTACCATAGACCAGCTAGTATGGTGACATACCAATCAACCTTTTGGTGGTCATTCTGTCAGCCCATAATGAAAACACCAACTTGTTGTGCCATGATTTCTTGTTTTCCTGCAATGTTTTCTTGATGATATTTACCAAGGTTTTGTTTGAATATTCCGCTAACCCATTCCCCTGAGGGTATTAGGCTATGGAATGGCCCAAACCAATGTGATTCTGGTTGCAGAAATCTATGAGTTTCTTCGATCGAAAGGCAGCTGCATTATCAGTTATAATCTTTCTAGGGCATCCAAAATGAGACAAAATATTATTTTCAAGGAATTTGATAATAATAGAGTCAGTGGCTTGCCTGCTTGGTACTACCTCGATCCATTCGATAAAATAATCGGTGGAAGTAAGAATCCACCTATGTTGGCCTGAAGAAGGGGGGTGTATTTCTCCAATGAAGTCGAGTCCCCATTGCTGGAAAGGGGCTTCAACTGAGATCGGTTTCAGAGGTAGAGGAAGGAGTTTCCTTTTCCCTTCAAACAGTTGACATTGATGACATGTGGTTACCTTTTGATCTACATCGACAAACAGGGTGGGCCAATATAATTCATCTCTGAGTATTTTGTTGGCTGTGACCTTCCAGTTCAAATGGCCACCACATTCTCCTGCATGAAACTCTTGCAACACTTTATCAGCTTCATCTTTCAGTAAACAATTTAACAGAATGCCTGCAGGGTCTTTCCAATACAAATTGCCTTCTAGAATACAGAATTTTAAGGCTTTCAACTTTATAAATCTAGATTTAGTCTTAGTCAAACCAGGGGGAGCTTGTAGATTTTTCAAAACAAAAATAAGGTCTGCGTACCATGGAGAGTTGAGAAATACCTCTCTCATGCTTGGAGTCGCCATCTCGCCCTGTTCATCTACCACATCTAGAAAATTAATTTCAAGAGCATGGAAGTTAGATTCAACCATTAATTTAGCAAGGCCTTGACCTTTGATTAGTTTCGTGGGCTTAATCTCTATATCGTATTCTAAAATGATAGAAATCCATTTTCCCCTTCTTCCATCAGGGTTGTCCTATGTCAAAATGTATTTTACTACCGCGTTTGGAACATATGCTATGGTGTGGGAATGAAGAATGTAGACTCTAAAGTATTTTATGGCTTTTACTAAAGAAAAAGCTTATTTCTCGATTATCTTGTAATTCAGAGAAGCATCTCTTAATTCTTTACTAAAGAAAGCTATGGGTTGTTCATACCCTTTATTGTTCTTTTGCAGTAGCACCGCTGCTATAGTATGTTCGGAAGCGAAAGAAAAGAGATAGAAATCCTTAGTGAAATCAGGACTGATCAAAACTGGGGCTTCTGTGAGTGCTTGTTTGACTTGTTCAAAAGACTGTCTAGACTCAGAGTCCCATTTTATTTTTACGTCTTTTTTAAGCATATTTGTAATGCTCCTAAGGAGTTATGCCATATTGGGAATGAATATTCGTAGAAAGTTAATTCTTCCGATAAAAGAGTGTAGTTTTTTGAGGTTTCTTGGGTGTTCCAATTTTTGTATGGCCTCGATTCTGCTAGGGTCTATTTTGATTCCATCTTTGGAGATGATGTGTCCCAAAAATTTTCCTTCTTCTAACCTGAAAAGACTCTTCTTAGGATTTAAAGAAATCCCAAACCTCCTACACTTCTTGAAGACTCGTCCGAGGTGCCTTAGGTGTTCGTCATCAGATCAGGAAAACACAGTTACATCATCTAAATAGATGACAATAAACTTACCTGATTCTTCCACGAAGGTGATATCCATCGCCCTCTAGAATGTGGATCTCGTGTTCATCAGACCAAAAGGCATTTTCACATACATGAAAGTGCCCCATGGTGTGGTGAAAGCGGTTTTGTCTTGGTCATTTGGGTGAACTAAGACCTGATTGTAACCCGAGAAACCGTCTAGCAGAGAAATTCGACTAGACCCGACCACCCTTTGCAGGATGTGGTCCATTTTTGGTAAGGGGTAATTATCCTTCAGGGAGACTTTATTCAGATTGCGAAAATATATGCAGAGTCTGATTTCCCCGGTTTTCTTACATGTAGGGACTAGATTAGAGACCCACTTGCAAAAATGTAATGGAACTATGATCTTGGCATCGTACATTTTCTTGATTTCCTTTTCTATCAGAGGGAGAAACTTGGGATTTATCCTCCTAAGTTTATGCCTAAACGGTTTTTGGTCTTCTTTTATTGGAATACTGTGTTGTATGATGCTGGTATCATAGGATTTCAAATCATCATAGCCCCAGGCGAAGACATCCGAATATTCTTTGAACAACTCAATGTATTTGATTTTTTGCTCTGGGGGTAATGATTTAGACAGTTTGACCATCCTAGGTTTTTCTTCAGTCCCTAGATTACAGTCTTCTACCTCTTGTCCATGGGCTTCGATTTTTGGTTTTTTGGCTACGGCGTTAGAATCGAACAAGTCCTCTAAACGAACTAGGCCTCTAGGTAAAACATTGCTTTTCAACTGTAAAACGTCAGCATCTAATTCGTTATCGCCTAATTCTCCTGAATCTATGGTATTTACACTATTAATTTCAAAATCAGAACTATTTAAATTTTCATCATCATTCTCTAAATCTATATTTGTACATTCAAAATCATTTTCACACTGCAGAAAGTCTTCAATTTGATCGTCATTACCAAACACTTGCCGGTACCTGATATTGTTGGGAACAGTTGGTCTACATTTCACCTCAACAATATATGGATGAGTCAGGCGGAAAGGAATCTTACAGGTGGCTGTTGAGGTGGCCAATCCGTCTGCTAGAATGTTTCGTCCCCTCGGCATTACCTGCAAGTCAACTTTAGTAAAACATCTCAAGGAATCAAGAATAACATTCCTATAATCTCTAAGACGTGGGTGTTTCACAGCGTACTCACCTTTGATTTGCTTAATTATCAATTCAGAGTCACCTCTTACCATTATCTGTTTAGCACAAACTTTTTTCAAAAGCTTCAGACCGAGCATCAAGGCTTCATACTCAGCAATATTGTTAGTACATTGGAAATTTAATTTGTAAGAATGGTTTTCTGAATACCTGTTTCTGTGATTATGCAGCCAGACCCCTACTCTAGCTCCTTCTTTGCTCATGGCTCCATCGAAATCCATACTCCAGAAACCAGTGGGTAACTCTTCAGTTATCACATTCTTCATCTTTGCTACCTCAATGCTTTCTTGGCCTTCATCTTGAGTAGATGTGTCTTCCACCAGCTGAGTATCTTGCTCTCTCGTGTCACCATCATTTTACAATATAAACGAATCTAAATCGGAATGCACAGAGTAAAGGGGATAATTGTGCGGTTTTTCTTGGCTACTAACCATGTACTTCATCAATGTTTCTCTGTATAGCCTTCTTTGTTGCGTGAAAACTGGGATAGTGGCATAAGACATATCCAGCTGCAGGGTTCCTTTCAACTTCGCCCCCCAAGACTGGGATAGAAACATTCCATACTTCAGCGGGATGTCTGCAACCACCACATCCATTACCATGCTCTTCGTAGGAATCTGAACCAAGGTGATGCATAGGTCCTTGATCAAACCAATACATCTAAATTTATTGGAGTCGAATGAGTGTAAATCCTTGTATGGTCTGGTGACCTCCAGTCCCAGTTTTTCCATTACTTCTTTAGTCATCAGATTGTGGGAGGCACCTGAATCCAGCATAGCGTTATGCAAGATCAAGTTTTGTATGTTTAGACTGATGTAAAAAGGAGCGACCTCACCAGTATCATCTCGACTATCTACTTCAGGTCCAAAAAGAAGCTCGGGTTGATCATCATTAAGGTTCACAGTGTCTGAATGATTTGCTGATCCAATGGTTAAGGCCTTCGAGCCTATGTCAGATTCAATGGCCAGTGCTTTAATCACCTGTGAACAATAACCGTCTCTGTTCATCTACTCTGTAAGTGGGATGGGAATTTTTATTTTTACCAATTCCCCCTCAAGGATGAAAGGTGTAGGGGTTATGCCTTGGCTCATCAATTCTGGTTTGTCCAACATATTCTTCTACTCAAAAGTACTCAGTGGATTAATAGGTGAAACCTCGGGCTGTGATGGCCTTTTCAGAATGGTGAGGTTTTTCTTCACGGGAGCATCGACATTACTCTTCTCAGGAATCTTCTCAACAATAGTCTTCTCAGGAGTCTTCTCGGCAGATGGATCAGGGGTGTTCTTAGTCTCGACTACCTTCTGTGTTTCAGACCTCTTTTTTGGGGAATTCCCTTTTTTCTTCTTACTCTGCAGATTGTACTGATGGTGTACCTCCAAAATAGAATTTTCAAAGGCCTATTGTTCTGCATCTTCAGCTTCTTCACTTAATTTTGTTTGGTTGAGAAGAAAAAGTTCTTTCTCTTCTTGGGTAAGGAAAATAGCTTCATTGTCGTGAATGCCCATGAGATTGATATGAGTGTCCTCCAATTCCTCAATCACTTCCTCCCCTTCATCAACATAGTTTTCTTGTAGAGGACGTCTGATCTGCTGATCTGGACCCCTCTGTTCTCTTTGATCGCTAGGATCTCTCTATCTGATTTGAGGAGGGTTTCTCCTGAAGTTGGGATTCCGAACCTGAGGAGAAGGTGTGTTGTCTCTCAGAGGGATTCTGTCTGACACAGTAAATCTTTCCATCATTATTTCCACTACTCTGATCAAAGAATCCAATTTGGAATTTGTGGTTGACGTGGAAGGTTCTTCTTTAATTGTGACTCTCCTTTCTGACCTCTGACATGCCCTTTTTGCCAATAGATTAGCCTCCACACTTATAGCACTTTTCTGCATGTCTGCTAAGGTGGTAGAATTTCTTTCTCAAGTTTGCAATATAGTTGGGTCAAAGACGATTCCAGTCACAAAACTGTCAGACTGTGTTCTAACCAGGCTTCGCTGTGGAAAGGTATCGAGGTCAAGGTTTTGAGAGGCAGTCGGATTCCCTGAAAAGGAAGGAGACTTATGAAGGGGAATATGACTCGCTGAACCTGCGGGTAAGGTCTTTAACCTGAGCAACTATTCGGGGTTATCTATCACTATCGCGGGTTCTGGGTCTGGTTGAGATCGAGTATGAACTTTCTTGGGAGCCAGAACTCTTTTTGGTTTTATATATATATATTTTTTTAATTTTGTGAGTCTGAAAATAATATGTACAAAGTTTGATCAACCTCTAAACATTACTTTCTTCTCATACTTGAACATTCTTTTTAGGGGAAAGAAAATGTGAAATTATCAATTTTTAGTTCTGTTCCCCAGTGGAGTTGCCATTATGTTAGCACATGGTAAATTTCCTAGAGGTTGAAACAGAAGAAATCTACAAAGGTAACTTTATCCAACCACTTTTGAAGCCGGGATCTAGCCCTTCAAACTTCAGAGAGGGATCTCTCTATATGATTTAGCTATGTTTCCAATTTTATATATTAGGCTAGGTAAATAAATAGGTAGGTTTTGTTTTCAAAGTGTTTTTTTGAATTGCTTGAGACAGTCTACACCTCCATTGGGCTATGGGGTCTGTGTTATAATAAACATGAGATACAAACCAGAAACACAAAGGAAGATTTCTACAGGGTGAGATAATATACTCACTGGATCTTTTAGTAGCTTAAATGATGGGCAGAAGAAAAGATGAGAAAGATAAATTCAACTAAGAAGAAGTTAAGAATTTCTTAATTGAAAACACCAGAAGATAAACACTAAAATCTTTCGAGTCAGAAACAGGGTATCCAAGATAAATCCTGCAACATTCGTTACTCTTAAAGATTAGTTTCAGAAAACAATATGATCACAAAGCAAGAATAACATTCAACTTAGAGAATAACATCACCAGTGAATACACGCAAGAATCTTGTAAAGTGCCTCATTTTTATTAATGGAAGATCTCTTCAAAAATGTTACAGTCTGATAGCGTCAGGGTGTGAAGATCAAAAACCCTCAATACTTCGAAAGGTGAAGTATTTATAACTCAAATTACAAACGTTCCTATCATAACTGAATCAGGACATGCTAATTCTATTTTTAGCCTAACTAATTTAACAAATCTTCTAAATTTCAAAACTACTTGATGACTTGGTGAAACTGCATGCTGAATTTCTGGGTAGACCGTTGATGAAGCCTTTGCACGACCTCATCTGACTGGACCTGGACAACTCATGTGCTAATCGAGCAGATCGCAGAGTTCCTCCCATCGGAGATGACTAGGCATAGTGACTTTGAGCAGTGTTCGATACACTTCATCCATTTCTGTATACTTGGCGAATGTAGGCTTAGTGAGGAATATGTATCGAATCTCGTATTGTATACTGATGTCCAACTGAAGGGCATCCAGGAATGATTTGCCGGTGATGCTCCCTTGTATGCCTGCAAGCTTTGAACTGTCCTTGGACACCTTAGCCAATCTCTTCTTGTAATCCAGAAGTGTCATCAGTTTATCATTAATAACCTTCAGACCAGGTAGACCTTTATTTTGAAGAGCCTCAATCTTATTGAATAACCTTTGTACCCCCTGGTCCATGATCTGAACCTTTTCTTCCAGTTGAAGCATTAATCCTCTCATGGTCAAAACTCTTTTGACCTCAAGGATGGTCTCTGTTCTGTCTTCGATCTTCAGCTCTTATAGCTCTTCTCTGGTCTTATAATTGAGGAACTTGACGATATATTTTGCCTGTGTTGGCATCTCCCCCAATTCTACTTTGATCTTCTCGATAGCATGTTTGCTCCTCTGGACCAACTCATTCTTCTCAAACATAATTTGGATCATGGGCCATATCTCATTTATGGACTTTGTGATGTCTATCCATACATTTTCTTTGACCTCAGCCAAAGTCTTCCCTGCCACTATTTGCTTTTGGAGCTAATGTAGCTCCTTCTTGAGCTGCTCAGTTACCTGCTTTTCCTTGGAGAGACTGGTTTGGAAAGAAGTTTTGAGTTCCTGGAGGTTCTCAACTTCCTTTTTAAGCCTGCTGATCTCTGTCTCTTGCAGGTTCATCTTTTCCATGGATTTGGCCAGGTTGTTTGTCCCCTCTTGCGATGTCAATGGAGTTGCCGATGGGACTGTTTTCATTGCTATTGTGCTTGCTCCTGAAATTGGAATGGCACTGAATGGAATGACTTCCATTGGTTTCAGCTACTTCTTCTCTTTCAATAATCTCTCCATTTTAGCTTCCATTTCTTTTAGCTGTGCATTCTGCTCCATGAGCATCTTGAGCATTTCATCCTTCTCGCCTTCTTTCTATGTTATTTCCTTTGCCTGCGAGTCCTCTATGGGTGGGAGCTTCAATTGTTTCCTTAAGGAGGCGATGTCTACATTCTTCTTCTTTATCATCTCCTCTGCATCTTTGACATTCGAAGGATCATAGCCAATCTTGAGGACCAACTCCTCCAAAGTCTTGATTCTATTATCCTTTGCAAAGGACGATATCTTTTCCAGCTTGAGCTGCGTTTGAGAATTGTTGAGCGACACCTGCAATTTGGCTGCAAAAGAGGAAGCATGCACCAATGTATGGAATACCATCTCCCCTGTCTGCATGTGTAGATCCATCTGATCTGCTGGGTGAACGTCCTTCATCTGGAATTTGAAGGTGGCCCTCTTGTAGTCTGTGATCACCTTGGGGTCTGGTACCTGCGCCTAGAGGAAGGCCATGTGCATCCTGCCCTTTTTTGTGTCAAATGCAGACAACAGCCTATGTTGCGCAATCGACTTCTTCTTTCGAAACTGAGCGTAAGTACTGTTGGTGAGTGTCTGATTCTTTTTCTTAATCAGCTCGTACTTCTCGAAAATACTCAACTTGGGCCCAGTCCTGCCTGGCTGAGTGTCCAGTGGGGAGTCTGAGGATTTCTTCAGTACTACTGGGGTGATTTCCTTATGGAGGCTCAAACCGAAGGGAGGGACAACCGACTTGGTCACTGTGGTAGGCGAAACCTCTTTTTCTCCAGTTAGACCAGGAACTGAGATTGTCTTGGGCCTCTTAGTGTGCAACTGGAACTCCTCGGACAATACCTCTGTGACAGGAGGAGATGAGTCTTGACGGGGCCTCTTTTATTTAGGGACCTGTGGCATGGTCGTTGGTGGAAAAGTGGTCAGGGGATCTTGTTGTTCCACTTCAACCAAGGTGTCAGGCACCCGCACTATCTGATTGGCGAATTTTTCAATTTCGGGCTTGGACACATGAACATACGAGATGTTTTTATTCTTCACCCTCATCACTATGATGATCCCATAAGGATCATAGTGCCATGGGAATCTCATAAAGAATTCCATTTCTTTCAGCATCCTGTCAGCTTCTTCCCTGGCGCCCCGACTGTTGCAGATGAAGGAGCCAATCTGCCCCTTGATTCGAAGCTGCTGCTTTTTCTTTAATGATATAAAATGGATCTCATCTGAATTCATAATTTTCCTTATATATTCTAAAGAAAAGATTCTTACAAGAAAATATTTGGGCAGCTTATACGGTGCCAACTCACAACCATATACTCTAATCTCGGTATGATTTTGGTATAGGCACCAATCCCCGGTATTTGTGTTGTCCAAGAGATGCAGGATTCTCTGGACTTCGTCGTTTATTTGAGGCTCGGGCCTGTCGCTCAGCATGCCTACCACAGGGTGGTAAAATAGATCGATGAAAGCCTTGAAGTTGTACTCTGTGGAGTTGTTCTTCAGTAAGGAGGTCCACGCTGTGACTTCCTGAGGTTTACCATCTGCATCCATCTTCTGCATGGAAAAACTAAATTTATCTGCTTGAAACAAAACAAACATGTATGCCAGTATGGACGAATATCTAAACATGCCTTCCATGCCAAAATTCATGAACTGTTCGTGAATATTGTCTGCCAAGAATGTACTGAAATCAAACTGGATGGTGGGTTTTTCGTCAGTGGAGAAAATGGATAGAAAACCCAAAATGTGCTCATCTACCCACTGGTCGGAATAGTATCCCAATAGAGCACAAAGGGAGGAAATGACCTGGTTTCCCTTCGTGGAGAACATGGACGATGGGTAAGGGGGATTAGTGGAAGGGAATTGAGTGGAGGTGGGAAGGAACAACTCGAATATTTGAGCTCTTTGGGGAAAATTCATTTTCTGATACAATTCGGTAAGGATTTCAAGGTCAAAGAGGGATGTAGAATCGGCGCGGGGAATTTTCATCATCTGGTCTATGGATTTGGGAGTAATGAGGAACAGGATGTCTCTTGATGAGGAGACGATGACTCTCTGCTCGAGAATATAGTGAGCTTGGCATTTAAGCGCGGACTCGGGAAAATGGTGGATCTGGGGAAAAAGGTACAGGGGTAAATTGGACTCTCAGAGTCCAATTTCATCGCTCTGGTCCAGGAAAACTTCCCCGAGCCATGACTGGAGATCTGAGAAATCAAAATCGCATCTGGTATCTGCAATTAATCTGTCTTTATCGACCAGTGGGATCTTTTCCAGGTCGACGGGAGGCGGGAGAAACGGATTTTCCTCTCCTTCTGCTCGTCTGGGTTTTGGCGCCATTTCTGCAATGGTACCTGCAATAAACACAAAGTTAGTGGGGTCGACTGACTGTGGACGAAGGCGATGGGATGCAACGGGGGAGAAAGAAATGAGTTTCTCTGGTGCGATGAGTGAACAGTGAAAGTAGAGAAAAACGGTAGTTTTATTTAAAAAATGTGGTCGGTTAGGCGCAAGAGACAGTTCAGCTGGATAACGGATAGGTTATCCGATAATAAATGGACAACGGGCCACTTGGGGGTGATATGGCAGGTGACGGGGGCTGAAAAATACGAACGGGTGATGTGTCGTCTAGGGATTGGAGGTAAAAGTCGCAATAAGGGGCTGGTCATGAGTGAAAGGGGGTAGGGGAGTGACAACAGTTATGGGGATGGGACATAACTCGGGAAAAAGTGGAACCAGTGGAAGATGACGTCCATAAGTGACGGGGGGCTTTCAGATAGCAGAGGGTGATGGGACTTCGGGACCAATAGAATTATGCCACATATGAAAAAGGGCCCGCCAGAGGGAGATAACCATTCCAACCCCCCCCCCCTGGTTAAAAGAAGATCATCCAGGGGGGTCCGAAATCCATTGTGAGCCATTGATCTGCCCGCCTATTTCTGAGCTGTAGATCCAAGCACACTCTTTATCACTCATTTCAGACCCCCCCCCTCCATTAAAAGAAGAATGGACTGGGGGGTCCGGAATCCAATCTGGGTCGTTGATTTAAGCGCTCGTCCCTGGGCCGTNCCCCCCCCCCCCCCCCGGCTAAAAGGAGAATGATCGGGGGGGTCCAGAATGCTTTGTGCACCGTAGATCTGGGCGTCGCAATCAAGACCGTCGAAATGTGCAGGGATCATAAAATGGGGAGCGGAGAACACATGCACTGGAAAAACTTAGGATAAAATCATTTTTAATGGTTTATTCCCCACATTTTTGAATAAACACCACCCAGGGACTTCGACCAAACTATCTTTTAAGAATTGACACATGGTGCAACACTTACATCAAGCTGGCTTTATTGGAATGAAGCAACAGTGCCACTAACCTATGTTCTAATCTAGTTTCCTATGACAGTTAACCCAGATTAAATTGTTGGGTTAAGAAATTACTCTACCCTAGGGCTATCTGACCAGGATTAGACAGTCTGGCCAAATTTATTCACTAATCTAACCTAGACACTTTGGCTAAGATTAAATTGTTTAGCCAAATCATTCACTACCTTATCAACATCAAATTTAAAAAGAACTTGGCCATGCTTGAAAGGTATGGACCAAGTTATTATTATTGCATGGGGTTTTTATTTCAATTCTTTTATGCCCTCTTTTTCTTTCTTTCTTTTTTCTTTTATTTTTCTTTCTTTTTTCTTTTTTTTTTCTTTTCTTT
>ML815661.1:60366-72689 GCA_009831015.1 Picea engelmannii
TTTTCAAATTATTTGCAGAATGAAAAATCATTTGTCAACAAAAATACTAGAGACAGATAATCTCCCAGTCACTAGTTGATTCCCATAAATTATGGGGTGATAACAGAACCATGGGTCTACCCTGTGCCAACAAATGGTTATGTTGACGGGACTTGAAACTGTGATTGTTGGGAATTGAGAAAGAAGCATCTTTGTGCAAAGATTCGTCCTGAAGTTGTGAAAGCTTGGTGCATAGATCTGTCACTCTAGTGTGTATTATTCTACTTGATTTATGAATATCTGTGCTAAAATAAAGAAGATCGATCTAAAGAAAAGAAGTCAGATCTGAAGGAGAGAAGGACGATCTGAAAGCTTTGTGCTCTAAAAAAGGTAAAAGTGAGAATTTCTGATTAAGAGAGGTAATATCTGCAAGTTTTGTGCTTTGATAAAGGTAAGAATAGTGAACATGGAAGATTTTTTCTCTGTAGAAGTAAGATAAGTGGATTTTTTTGTTTCTAGAGTATGGATCTAGGTATGTTTAATAGAGTCAGTCCTAGTTAGAAAACTAGGGTATTGATAGATGAAGGAAGATTTGATATTAATAGATATGACAAGAATAGTAAAATATATGTTATACCTATGCATAGAAACAATGTTTGGACTAACAAATGGATGCAGAATACTAGAGAGAATTTTTTGTAGGTTAGCTTATATGCTCTTAGCACGCAGTACAGGAGAAGTTGGGGATCATTTAAAAGAAAGAGAGGATTAACCCTCTGTTACAGCTGAAGAAGACCAGAACATTTTTCTAAGGAATGCCCTGGAAGAAGACCTAGTTGTCTTTGTTGCAAATCTATGGACCATGAAGTGTTGGATTTCCCTAGAATGATTGTTAAAGATAAAGGAATGAACCTGAACCAGGGAAACCCTAAGGAAGATCCAAAAATGGCAAAATCCTAGAAAGAATCAGAGAAAGTATTGTTACAGATGAAAGAAACCCTAAATGACCACCGACATATCATCTTATCAAGGATATTGAAAGGAAAAGAATGCATCAAATAAAGAATAGGAGGCTTCGACATTGAATATGTTATGGATGAGGAAACACAGGTGAATATCATGACAGAGATAACTTGGGAAGCTATAGGGAAGCCTGCTATGATTCCTTCATTAGGAGGAATAGGACTATTCAGAGGAAAACTGGTAAACCTCTGTGGGAAGCTCGCTCGTATAGCTATGCATGTTAATGGAATTTCGACAGAGGAAGATTTTTATATTATTAAATTTATTGAAGACAACGCCCCATTTACGATGTTACTAGCCAGCCCTTGATTTGAAAGAGACCAGGACAAAAGGAAAGAAGAAGAAGCTGTGTTAGAACAACAGAAGCAGGAGTTAAAATAATTCATGACTAGAAGAATCGCACACTTGATTGCAGAACATGAGAACATATCGAATCTATTTAACACTGGAGACCCACATGTCAAAGCTACAAGAACATTAGAAAACCAAAAAAACACTGAAGTACTTATCCCAGACAAAAAAGAGGTACTACCTCTGAATCCTAGGAAATAATTTCAACAACGCGAAGTAACTATGTTAAGAGAATATAAGAATGAAAATGATAAAAGGCATACTGAGACAAAGCTCACTGGAAAGAAGGCTAGAAATCTAAGTAAGAAGAGGGATAAGATTGAAAAGTTATAGAAATTCACAGATGGAACCTCACAGAAGGAAAATTTTCAAAATTGGACCTACGCTGGGATTTCAGAACAGTGACACATGGCACTTCACCATGGCGAAGCAATATAGTCGTTGGGGAATGTTATAACCATTAGATCAATGCTCCAAATGGATAGAAAACCATTTATGGATAGCTATCTCGCCATTCGACCATTGATACCATGCCATAGGGACATAACCGAATTAATGAAGACCTCATACCCATTGCAAGTGACCCATTGTCGAGTTACCTATTTATCCCACCGCGGCATGCACCGAGAACACTTTCTCCAATTGAGAGTTTGAGCCCACAAACTACGCTGAGTTTATATCATGATCATCATGCTTCTACTCTCTCTCTCATTACTGTGTCAAAGCTACACCTCCTAAACCTAAGATTGTTAACCCCAAACGTGTATGTTGGATGAGCTGAGTGCTGCAGAAAGAGTTGTTGAGGAAGTTTTGATCGACTTGATGACTGAAAGAGTCATGTCGAAGAGACGATTATCCACAGGTGTACAATCATCATGCATGAGAGGACTTTCAACCTCTCCGTCAACTGCTCAAGCCAAACCATCATGTCCATCAGATGAGAAGCGAACTAAGCACAGGGATGATTGCATGAATACTAAGTTGATTCCGAGCATATTACCTACTTATATACCACCTTTGAGTGGTGTTGTAAACTGCGACAACATACCTCGATATTTTGAGTATGCCTTGGTCACTACCTGCCTCGCGAAAGGGATACGCACAGTTCACATAGACCAAGATAAGATTGTAGCGTTGAAGTTTAGCGATTTCAACCTTGGCGACCAGAAATTTTACAAAATGTTTGCCCCACATAAGTACCTGACCAAATAAAATGGAAATAATTTGAAGATCGTCCCTCATTCATGGACCCATAATCTCGCACAGTCCACCCTGATGAACGTTATGAAGATTCAACACTTCGGATGAGACCAGGAGGTGAATGCATGTGTCAAATTATTGTTGTCTTGTTACCATGGAGGTTATCTATGGTTAAATCGTCGCATAACAGTGGATCCGACGTTGATAAATCATATCATCAGGCTTAGTATGCAAGGACCTGACCCACAGGATTTCTATCCTAGAAAATCCATGGACCATGCTCTCGCTCAAAAAATCAAGGACACTTACCATGATGTTGAGAAGGGAATGTGAGGATACAAGGTAGATTCTATCCAGAGTGGCACAGTGTGCCTCGCCTGTCAGATGATTGCAAGGAAGTTAGTACACAAGAATCAACCCACCCAAGTGACTAGTTTTGTAGTCGACCTCCTAGGGAAGTGCATGGAGGGCCTACAAATGAATTGGGCGCAGTAGTGGGTGAACCAATTAGAACTTGACTATAGAGAATCCCAGGATAAAGCATAGAAATTCCACTTTAGCTGGCTATTGATCCTGATTGATTTCATCGCCTGGGAGCTTCCGAAAGGTGCGACCTTTTTGGACATGGAGCCCTTTGAACCATTGGTTGCAAAGTTCAACACACTCTGGTATTCAAGCGACATGAATAAACAGTCGCAGTCCAATGTTGTATTTCATGCATACTACAACCAGTTGAAGGTATCCATACAATCTACGCCTTGCATAACTTTGAATACTTTACATAGGTTCAAGCCTTTGATGAATTTTAGCACAGACCATCATTTCATCTATATCACACTATGCGCTAACGAGCACAAGCAACAACTTTAGTACTATTACAAGCTAACATAGGAGGACTAGGAGCAGATCACCAAGGACTAGTCGACAAACCTCCTTATTCCAGCAGACCCTGTGAAGATATTTGATATAGACAATCCATAAACTACACAGGATACAACTAGGTTGAGAAAGACAAAGAATATTGAAGAGGTCCATGATTCAGAAAGATCATCCTTGAAGACCGATTCCATCTCACCCGAGAAAGGAGGTGATGATGCAGAGTTGAATGACACAGAGGTCAAGTAGCAGCAAGGTGATGAGGTTGATCCCCTGAAAGAGAGGAAAGGTTCTCCTCTAAAACCTTCCTCCCGAAAGGAATTGAAGGCCACTATGATGAATATGCAAACCATCCTCACCTCTGATGGATTTGAACTCCTCGTACCAACCCTAAATGATGCTTCTATGGAGATAGAAGAGAAGCAAGAAGCAAAGCAAGAGGAGTTGTATGATCAAATCACGACTAAACTCCAAGGACTACAACGATCCCTACAATCCAACCGTCCAGTCGTCACTGCATTGGGAAATCTAGAAGTGGGAGATGAGCCATCTCAACTCCACTGAATAGCTGATATAGTCAAAGCCCATCTTCAATGAGCACAAGAGGAAACAACGCAAGCCACCCAGGATTTGGTGCAAGTACAGGGAGTACATGTAGAACATTGTCGATATGTCGAACAAGAAAAGAGAAGTCTCCAAGTGAATTTCAATGAAGAAAAGGCATAGCTACAGCAAGGCAAGGAATATTTTTTCACCGATCAACTTGAAGTGAAGGAAATGGTCAACAAAGCACTTCGCTCTGTGATTGTCGTAGAAGTAAAGGAAAAGGATCAACTGACGAAGCAAGTAGCACAACTTGAATAATTTATCCAATAGCTCCAACAACATATAGCATATTTAGAGCTATGCACTATGAAGGAGACTCTATAGGAGGTAAGAGACCAATGAGAAGCCACTACCCACAACGCAATTGACAGATTCAATGCCCTTACCTTAGAATGAAATCATTTCATTGATCGCAGTGCCCAGACATATGATAAACTTACCAAGAACCCATAGTTGCAGGAATTAGAGTCACAACTCTAGAAAGCGAAGAAGCATGCATAAACACTACAGGAGCAGATGAAGTCTCTACCAACTATGGAGAGAATAATTAGATCTCAAGAGCAGCGAACTGCCCAACATAAAATCCATAATATCCAGAGCAGATTTATGGAGATAACTTAGAAACTCCAACCGGTACAAGATAAGGCCTATCAGTTGTTTACATAGTTAGAAGTCTAGGGAGAAGAACTGGAGAAGGTTAGCACCACGAAAGAACAATGCCTGGAAGGACCTATGAATGATGCAGTCATTCATGAATTTGCTGAAAAAGAGTGCGTAGCACAACAATAAGTCAAAGTAGTTCGAGCCAAGATCGAAGCATTTAAGCAGAACTTCCTACATCAAAGTGACTCAAGATGAGTCACAGGTGAGTGTTGGGGACCTGTTGGACCTTGACCAGGTTTTGTGGATATCTGGTCAAGTTTGACCTATTTTTTGACTTTGACAGCCTCTCGAAGGAGGATTGCAAGACGAAGCAGAGATCACGGGATATCGGCCCCTTTTTGGGTCCTTTTTGGGATGTGGGAATATGTATTGGGAATGGGATGTTGTCCCATGGGTTTACCCATGCCTAGGCCTATTTTTTATATATAAATAGATGTTTAGGCTAGATAGAAGTGGTGGTGCATATATGTGATGTGAACGTATACTAAGTGCAAGTAGATTCTGTAAGTGCCTTGTGCATGACTGTGTGAGACTTTCAGAGCTAAGTGCAAGTCATTATACCAAGATTGTGGAAGGCCTAGTGATGGAACAGAAGGAAGAAGGATCTAGCAGGCTGTGCAGATCTTTTGTGATGTGCGGAGTAAGGATTTTGAAGCTCTGTGCTTGTAACCGATTGACTGAAGACAATAAAGAATAAGAGTTAGTGGATGTAGCCCGAGGGTGGGGGTGAACAACGTAAATAATGTGTTGTTATGATATGTGCTTGTCTGAATGTGTTTATGACTCTGTTGCTAAGTTCTTTGATAGAGATAGATAAATATTTTCATGCTTTATGCTAACGATGTGTAAGAATGTTAGATCTGACTTCTATGAACATGATTAGTGTTTGATTTTGCTAGATCTGATCCATATGTGTGTGCTAAGTACTTAACTGCCTTAGATCAATGTGAATGTTGTCAAGCTCTGTTTTGTCAACGAATTAGATATTGATCACATATTGAGGATCTTATGGTGCTAAGAACTCTATTAAGTATCATAATCACATATATGTGTCCCAGCTAAGGTTGTAGACACCTCAGTCTTGCAACCACCCCTACCTCTACCTCGGGTGAGACTTCATCTTCTTTGCAGGTGTTGCCGAAAGGGCCCGTAGTTACGGTTTTGTTGGTGCATTGTTGTAGTGTTGAATCTTGGTTATTGCCCTGTGCCAACAATAATAATTTTCTTTCACATGGATTAGTGTATAGGGTTCTTACAAATAAAAAACTTACTAAGAAATTTTCTAGGAAAACCATGCATGTTGACTCTCATGCTACTAATGCCATGTTGTCACTAAGACCCTATTGCCGTAAGTAGTGAACCAAACTAAAAATCTAGAAGAAACAATCACACACTCAATTCAAGAATAACTCCTTAAGAACTTCCCTAGAAAATGAACAAAAAATGTCCATTGAATTATATGATAATAATCATGTTACATTTTATCCTAAATCCGGGTTGGTAAACATATGAAGTGCTGGGAAAAATATGTGTAGAGTTGATCTGAGAGTGTTTAAAACATTCCAACTAACACACCATTTTCTCATTAACCACAAAAAATATTTCTAAGGAAATGGTTGCTCGTGTAACACTCAATATTCTAAGGTACTATTGTAGGTTGAATACATATTTTTCTATTCAATGGTACTTTGTTTGATTCATTTCATAAGTTATATTGAAAAAATTCATTCATAAATATGAACACTCAAAATGAGAAACTAATTAATGTGGGAAAGGTTCTCATCATATTTAGTTTCCAACCAATGAAGAATTAGTGATAGACACATGCATAGATTGTATATATGACAATTCCTTTTTCAAAGAATCACTATTCACATCGACGAAAAAGAAAGCATGATGATACTATTCCAACAAGAATTAGTTTCAAGACACCGAACATAAATACAACTACAACTCAAAAAGAAAAAGAAAATCACACCAAAAAATAAAATTGTTGGGAAACATATACTAGAAGGATGGGGTGTTTCCTCCCTTGTCATACAATGTCAAGAAACACTATGGTTGAGAACTCTCGATCTGAAACATGTTCTTTATTCTATCATTTCCTTGATTACACTGGTCCTCTTATTTGTTTATACAAAATGTGCCATCTTTGTATTTTGTTAATTAAACACATAATAGATCTAATTTGTTAGCTTGTTGATAACAGAGGGAGTCCAAATTAGTTGACAACTCATTGTTTCCAAAGTGGACGCTCCACTTTGCCATGTAATTTGAAAACCGGTCAAAGTAGAAAATTTGGGTTTGACATCTTATGGAAAGTGGAAATATCTCCCAAATCTTATATTTTTTTGGAAATATTCCCTCTTCTTACTCAACATGAGGAATTTTGCACAAAACCCATGTTTTAGAATTTTGAGATTCATCTTGATCTACTTAGAAATGACGTAGCAAGTTAACCTTCAGAAATTGTCACCTATATAAATTTTGGTACCGATTCAATGGTTTTGTTGCTATGGGAACTTGAATATCATTGAATGTTCCACATACTCAAGAAACAAGTTAGGAAAATACAACATGTACTGTAAGCAACCATTAAAACTTGAGAATGCAACTACTTTTAATGTTTTTATGCCTTATGAAGTGCATATGAATGAAGATGGGTAATGCTTGATGAGATAGGACAATATGTGGAAATGAAGGTGTAAATTGGTGAAAGATAAAAGGAAAATGATAAAATATTAGGTGAAATGTGTTGGAAATATTACACACTCACCTAGAATTATTTTCCTTATTTTGATAGTCCAATGTTGTGAACGCTTCCTTAGATGAGAATAATCTCTCTAAAGAATATTCCCTTGCAAAATAGGGTGATCTTCTTCAGTTCAAAGTGAGTTACACTTATTTAGAGTAGTCAAAGTCATCTATGCATGGAAACCTCTATTTTATCACCAACAGTTTCATGTGTTTCACTCACTTCCACATGTGTGACTTAGTTAACTGATGATGGCATACATCAACTAACTAGGACTCAGTGCCAGTTCAGTCTAATGTCTATCGATGAGTGTCTAGATCTCTCTAGGTACTACTATGGATCATTAGTTACTCATGTAGACTATATCTATTGTAAATTATTCACTCTTTGACTGTGGAATATAGATAATATAAAAAATTTCATTCTTTTCTCCATTTTTTGTCTTCTCTCTTCATCCACCATTGCATGTTGTGTATCCTTCATTCTTAGTTAGATATTATGTGTAGGTATCTCAGAAACTCTACATGGTAACAAATCCCATAGGTCACTAGTAAGGATCATCACCAATGTTATTTTTTAGGTACTAAAGATAGAACAAAGTAGCAGGAAAGATGGATTATTCACCAACAATTCTTCTTATGCCTCACATTCTCTCCATGATAAACATGCCATAGATTCGTCATCTATATATCGAAATACATGATATGGGTAAATCTAGTTTTTGGTATGGAGATGCATTGCATAGGGATTCTCATGCCCACCAAAAATCTTCGATACTCACATCATAGTTTAGGAGATAGATGCTTTATCATATCTATAACTACCACAGATCCATCAACAATATCTCAAAATCCACGATCTGGGTTGATCTGTTTTTTTGTATAGAGATGCATTGCATATGGATGCTCATGCTCAACAAAACTATCCAATACCCACATTGTATTTTAGAAGATACAATACTTTTATTAGACCTATAGTTGCATGCAACGAATCAACAAGCCCTCAGTTCGCTACTCCAATAGACATATATCACTTGGTATCATTCATTGGGAGATAATCATTGTAATGGATGACAAAGATGCAATTGTATTGACCCTTGAACGTTTGAATATAAAACTCGTCAAAGAACTTAACAAACTTCAAGGCGAACAGGAGAGATCTAATATTTGTCTTCAAAACATGTGTACCTATTTTTCCATGGATTTTGAACTCATTGGGAGTCTAATGGAGAATAATCAACCTCAAGTTGATAGTTGTACCACTCGCATTAATGAGATGGAGGGGAAAATCACTCTTTTTAATGAACATTTTTTGGCTGATTTAAAAGAGAATGAATATTTTATTGCTTCTTTGTAGAAAGATCTGCAACAATCTCTTGATTCTAATGTTTCTTTTACAATCATGACCATTGTTGAGCTTCCTTCACCACATTTTGAGTTGCACACTCCTCGAATTGGGTCAAAGTTGATGCATCGAATGGGCTACACTGGTGGTGGCCTTTCTAAGAATGGACAAGGGATTGTGTAGCATGTTGCTCTTGCACACACTTACGATGTGACTTATTCTTTAAGGAAACTTGCATGCAAGTGATCTGGTTGATTATATGAGTGATTTCTTCACTCATGGATTGTGATTTATGATGTTATGTTAGGTTATTATGTATAGACATGTCCTATTGAATGGTTTCTCCTAAGTATGTAGGAAACTTGACAGATTGAGCATGCTGATGGCATTAATGGACCTCCTTGGACATCGGATCGATTCAGGGAGCCTCCTTGGACATCGGATCGATTCAGGGAGTGGACTATTTATGGTTTGTGTATTTCTTTTATTGCATATGTGACATATGACTGATATAATATGATGTTGTTTATGGATCGTTGGCATGTTTACTAATGGATGCAGGCTGGTGATAGTTTTCTAATCAGACTCGCATTTGGAGTAAAGGGTTCATGCACAACAACTAGATATATTGAGAGAGAGGTGTGGCAACAACCCTACCATAGGCTACTAGCACTCTCGTTGTGGCTCGAACTGTAGGTTAATGATTATCTAGTTTGAGATATCCATGATGTCGTGAGGGCAGACTGTGACAGTCGATCACGATGATTCTAAGGGGCATGCAATAAGGCAAGTTCCTTATTCCTTAGATAACTTTTTTCTCCCACAAGGTCACCTAACAACGTATTGACCCCAAGGGTTTGATGTCTACCAAAATCATTCAAAAGACGAGTGACACCCTTGGAGCATGTAGTGCATCTTGAAGGGCACGTCGCATGAATGAAACATGAATGCAGGCGAGTGGCACCCTTGTAGCACATAGTGCATATTTAAGGACACGTCGTGGTTCTAAGACTGTTGAGTCAATAAACCTAGGTACCTAGAAAACAATATATCATTTTAACTTGGTCAACCTTAAGATAATTGCCGCATGAGTAAAGTTTAAAAATTTATAAAATTTCCCATTTAAAAAATTTTGTTGACCCTAGTTGAATTTAAAGCCTAGGTCTAAGTAGGACTGAGAACAATTTTTTTTTATGCAAGTAATAAATGGGGGATGAAGGAAATGGGGGTAAAAAATTAATTTTAAAAAGTTAATGAAGGATTAAAGTATTTAAAAGATTAATTGTTGGCTAAATGCAAAACTTGCTAATTTAGAACTTAGACCAAAAAGGGGAAACTTAAATACAAAAGGAATATGGAAAATAGAAGGGAATCTAATCTAGAGAACTTTCCATTTTAGAACTCACCTAAGCTTTAAGAAAGACGTCAGTCATTAAGGAATGTGAGGGAATAACGAGACATCGAAGAGCGTTTCTAGCAATTCTTTTGGGTGGGTGAAGGAAATTGGCAATTCAAATTAATTAATTAAATGAATTTCTAGTGGAACTAAGGGATCAGGTGACAAGTGGATGAGGGAGAATTTAATTAATTAATTTTTAATAAAAAAAAATTAATGTGCGTTTTGGAAACAAGTCACTAAGAAAACTCTATAAAAAATTTTTGGTAGGCATAAGATTACACTGTCGATATTTTTCTTGACTAATTTTTCTTGTGGGAGTTGAGATGCCCAACTTGATTAGAGAGTACACACACCCCTTTGTGGCTTGGGGGGCTCAAGGGGAAGAAGAGTGCACGTAGCATTGGATGTAGCATTGGATGGGAGGTACCGATGAAGTCTCAGGGATTAGCAAGTGGGAGCGAGGAGGATCTCCAACAACCGAAGGACCTCAACGAGCCAATGTCGGTCATGGTATTCCTGCTAAAAATGTTAAGTGTATTAATATTTGGTTCTGGTCCTCGGTTGAATAGTTTTGCAGTAAAAGTGCTTTGGTCTGAATTTCCATTGTAGTTGAAGTTGATAGCTTATTATGATCTTAATTAAATTTTTAATATGATTGAAGTTGTGTGCAATGAGATACTTTGTGTCTGAACTGTTATGGAAATTGTAGTTGAATGCTTATTATAAATTTATGTTTAAATTTTTGATTGAAAAAAGAACCTCTTCTAATTCTCGTGGCGGATTACAATATGTTAATTAATTTGTAATTGCAATGGATTTAAATTTTGCATAATTGGGTTTTGTAAATTGCGTAAACTGTCTGAAATGGAAAATCAACATTAGTTTATTTATAATATATGTATGTTGAATTCTGTACTAGCGATTGATCCAGCTCCTCTCTAGCATTTAATCCTGAATTTACTAAGGTGTTAATATTGAACAGAAAAGTAAAACATTGTATGCACCTCCATGAAATCGTAGTGCTTGAACCATTCGATGCTTACTTGATTATCTGCACCCCTTGATTTTCAATTACACTGCACATTACCTTTATATTTATTTGATTACCTTGCAACCCGTATGACGTTGATGACATGCGTGGCATGTACCTCGTGTTGAGTTTATTTGCTGACTGATTGACTTATTGTGTTAGACATGCTCAGAAGGAGAGTTCCTTTGGTTGTCGCCTTGATCGGCACCCCAGTAAGTTAGAGTTGCTCTAAACCTGCTGCCCAATCCGTGGTGTAATTCTGGCTCTCCCAACAAGCCTGAATTTCTTCCTGTGGCGAATGGGCCATCCGAGGGTCTCTTGGCGAAAATTTGTTGTTGATTCTTCCATCTTGGTGCTTCTCTTAATTCTGAGTGCGCCTTCTCTTCACTGCAGTCTCTCCCTGACTGGAATCAGGCTTCTGAGCTCTCCCTTCCCTCGCTCTCGATTAACGGATTTTGACTTTGAACAACGTGCTCGTTTACTTGCGATTTGATGATTTCGAACCTTGTATAGATGCCTTCCTGGTCGAGACCCTTGGTTCACCATTGAACATCCGGGAGAATGGACGCCTAGGACCAGAACTATCTGGTTTTATCTGAACCTTACCGCCTGTTGTCCTCCTTTCACTGTCTCCGATTTTGGATTTGTTGGGCGCCCTAAATTCCTTAATCTGTTGGATTCGCCTTACATTGTACGCGCGTGGACAGGCGCGACGTTTACCCTCCCGAACCGGATTCCCTAGCATCCCTCGCGATTTCTGAGAGGCGTGCTTACTCTCGCCCCCTCTAGCCGTTCAACTTGGCGTTTTTCCCTGGCAGCATCTCCACCCTGCACTGTAATCGTTTAAGAACGCGTGGAGCACCTTTCACAAGGCTGGGGATTGACTATTCCACTCTGCACGCACCGGATCGATTCCTCTCCTTATAACCACCTAGATCGTGCCCAGCTGAGCGTCCATGTGGACCAGCCTTATCTCGTGCCTCTTAGTTTTTACACCTGCTCTAATACCAGGTTCGATGTTTAGTGAAGACATACAATTTGTCTCGTTCACTCCACGCAGTTCAAGAATCTCCACACCCATGGAATCTGAGAAAAAA
>ML815661.1:72739-90020 GCA_009831015.1 Picea engelmannii
AGTGGCACCCTTGTAGCACATAGTGCATATTTAAGGACACGTCGTGGTTCTAAGACTGTTGAGTCAATAAACCTAGGTACCTAGAAAACAATATATCATTTTAACTTGGTCAACCTTAAGATAATTGCCGCATGAGTAAAGTTTAAAAATTTATAAAATTTCCCATTTAAAAAATTTTGTTGACCCTAGTTGAATTTAAAGCCTAGGTCTAAGTAGGACTGAGAACAATTTTTTTTTATGCAAGTAATAAATGGGGGATGAAGGAAATGGGGGTAAAAAATTAATTTTAAAAAGTTAATGAAGGATTAAAGTATTTAAAAGATTAATTGTTGGCTAAATGCAAAACTTGCTAATTTAGAACTTAGACCAAAAAGGGGAAACTTAAATACAAAAGGAATATGGAAAATAGAAGGGAATCTAATCTAGAGAACTTTCCATTTTAGAACTCACCTAAGCTTTAAGAAAGACGTCAGTCATTAAGGAATGTGAGGGAATAACGAGACATCGAAGAGCGTTTCTAGCAATTCTTTTGGGTGGGTGAAGGAAATTGGCAATTCAAATTAATTAATTAAATGAATTTCTAGTGGAACTAAGGGATCAGGTGACAAGTGGATGAGGGAGAATTTAATTAATTAATTTTTAATAAAAAAAAATTAATGTGCGTTTTGGAAACAAGTCACTAAGAAAACTCTATAAAAAATTTTTGGTAGGCATAAGATTACACTGTCGATATTTTTCTTGACTAATTTTTCTTGTGGGAGTTGAGATGCCCAACTTGATTAGAGAGTACACACACCCCTTTGTGGCTTGGGGGGCTCAAGGGGAAGAAGAGTGCACGTAGCATTGGATGTAGCATTGGATGGGAGGTACCGATGAAGTCTCAGGGATTAGCAAGTGGGAGCGAGGAGGATCTCCAACAACCGAAGGACCTCAACGAGCCAATGTCGGTCATGGTATTCCTGCTAAAAATGTTAAGTGTATTAATATTTGGTTCTGGTCCTCGGTTGAATAGTTTTGCAGTAAAAGTGCTTTGGTCTGAATTTCCATTGTAGTTGAAGTTGATAGCTTATTATGATCTTAATTAAATTTTTAATATGATTGAAGTTGTGTGCAATGAGATACTTTGTGTCTGAACTGTTATGGAAATTGTAGTTGAATGCTTATTATAAATTTATGTTTAAATTTTTGATTGAAAAAAGAACCTCTTCTAATTCTCGTGGCGGATTACAATATGTTAATTAATTTGTAATTGCAATGGATTTAAATTTTGCATAATTGGGTTTTGTAAATTGCGTAAACTGTCTGAAATGGAAAATCAACATTAGTTTATTTATAATATATGTATGTTGAATTCTGTACTAGCGATTGATCCAGCTCCTCTCTAGCATTTAATCCTGAATTTACTAAGGTGTTAATATTGAACAGAAAAGTAAAACATTGTATGCACCTCCATGAAATCGTAGTGCTTGAACCATTCGATGCTTACTTGATTATCTGCACCCCTTGATTTTCAATTACACTGCACATTACCTTTATATTTATTTGATTACCTTGCAACCCGTATGACGTTGATGACATGCGTGGCATGTACCTCGTGTTGAGTTTATTTGCTGACTGATTGACTTATTGTGTTAGACATGCTCAGAAGGAGAGTTCCTTTGGTTGTCGCCTTGATCGGCACCCCAGTAAGTTAGAGTTGCTCTAAACCTGCTGCCCAATCCGTGGTGTAATTCTGGCTCTCCCAACAAGCCTGAATTTCTTCCTGTGGCGAATGGGCCATCCGAGGGTCTCTTGGCGAAAATTTGTTGTTGATTCTTCCATCTTGGTGCTTCTCTTAATTCTGAGTGCGCCTTCTCTTCACTGCAGTCTCTCCCTGACTGGAATCAGGCTTCTGAGCTCTCCCTTCCCTCGCTCTCGATTAACGGATTTTGACTTTGAACAACGTGCTCGTTTACTTGCGATTTGATGATTTCGAACCTTGTATAGATGCCTTCCTGGTCGAGACCCTTGGTTCACCATTGAACATCCGGGAGAATGGACGCCTAGGACCAGAACTATCTGGTTTTATCTGAACCTTACCGCCTGTTGTCCTCCTTTCACTGTCTCCGATTTTGGATTTGTTGGGCGCCCTAAATTCCTTAATCTGTTGGATTCGCCTTACATTGTACGCGCGTGGACAGGCGCGACGTTTACCCTCCCGAACCGGATTCCCTAGCATCCCTCGCGATTTCTGAGAGGCGTGCTTACTCTCGCCCCCTCTAGCCGTTCAACTTGGCGTTTTTCCCTGGCAGCATCTCCACCCTGCACTGTAATCGTTTAAGAACGCGTGGAGCACCTTTCACAAGGCTGGGGATTGACTATTCCACTCTGCACGCACCGGATCGATTCCTCTCCTTATAACCACCTAGATCGTGCCCAGCTGAGCGTCCATGTGGACCAGCCTTATCTCGTGCCTCTTAGTTTTTACACCTGCTCTAATACCAGGTTCGATGTTTAGTGAAGACATACAATTTGTCTCGTTCACTCCACGCAGTTCAAGAATCTCCACACCCATGGAATCTGAGAAAAAATTTAGATATGAAATTAAAATTAACCAAAACTTTATTTGATTGGTTATATATTTAGATGAATTGTTTTTATATACAGTTTGAGTATGTCTAATGGTTAAGAACATGTGTTTTCTTTTAAAAGATCACAGGTTCAAATCCGAGGGGGGTAGGGTATGTATACCTTCATAGACTTTACTAGTCAAATCGCTGGGTGGCTTGTCCCACAAACAAAAGGATCTCATAAAAATAAATTATTATTATTATGCTGGCTTGACCATTACCTTAAAAATAAATTATTATTATTATTATTATTAACTTATATATCAAATAAAGTTAATTACTAAATCTAGATATACTGTATAATATTATTGAGTTTTAATATTAAAAGAGTACCGTGGTGCATGATTGGCGATTCTGGGCTGTGCGTTGACCTGGTGGGAGGGTGGCCCTTGCTTCTATGCTTGGAAGCTAGGGCTCGATGATTCATAAGCCCCATATTTGGACCTTCCTTTATAACAAGGAATCCTTATACTCTTGTAGATAGTTTTATTAAGCCGGATGCCTTGCGGACCTTCGTCGTTTTGCTAGAATCCTCGTTTTCCACACTTGAACCTTGATAACTTGCTTGAAACCCACCAGCCTTCCCCTCGTCTTGTATAATACCTCGGGTTAATTTAATCTACCGGAGGAAATAGATAGTCTTTTAACGCAAATTTAGGATTGTTTTTAGTCACCAATTGCGTCAATCATACTATTGTATCCCAGTTAGATGAACCGTTAATGGAATGTTTCTTAAGTGGTTTTTGCCTCCATTTACTGTTTGTCTCATTGGTAGTTGGGCCAGGGTGAGAATGTTTCTTTGGCAACAGTTGCCCCATTAACTATGCAAATGTATGTTGGTTTAGAGATTTGTTTACCTGGCGCTATAAAATTTAAATCGATGATTATTCTTTGCACTATGAGATAACATTGATGTATAGATGTTTAAATGTATATATTTCTTGCACATGGATTAATGGATGAGTGACTAGATTCTTACGCGCCGAAAGTATTAGATTACATGTCCTTCGCGCCTAGAATTAAATTTACTATTTACCTTGCGCCTATGATTATGATGTGATTTAATAATAGAAATGCTTGCGTATTGGAATAATGATGGATGTTCAATCATGATTTAGCTTCGAATTACTCGTGCGCATTTCATTAATGATGATGCATGGTGGTTAATAATAAATTTTACTTGCGCGCCTTAACTAAAGTGGGTCCGTGATGGTTTCGTCATTATTCTCTTGGATCTTGATTTTATGTTAATTAATCTTGCGTCATGATTTTATTAGATATATATGATTGATTTAGTAACTAGTTATTCTTGCGCCTTAACTTAATGTTGATCTTCTATGTGATTAGTTCACTACGATGCTCTAGCTAAACTTGTGGATTCGCATTCCTTAGGTGTAGTCGATCATCTATTCTTATTGTATGTAAAGATGAATGTGCCCTTGAATTTAATGCTTGTGATTTAATGCATCCAGAATTAAATGTTGATTGATGAGTATGAAATTTAGACCAATGTAATATTGTCTAGCAGAAAGCTTGTTGCACCATGAAATATTGATGGTTTTTCTCTTGTGCAATGATTGACAATTTGCTATGTTATCTGGTAATCGAATCACACATGCATCGTGGAATAATTTTGGTTTCATTGTTGATTTCCTTGTTGGGTTAAGTGTGTATCTAGAGAAAAATAGATGTTTCCCTTGCACCTAGAAATAAAATAAAATTTGTTTCCACTGCACCCTCTATTGTGTCCTTACATGATTGATTTGGGAGTTAATTCTTTTACGCCTTGGAATTTTAAGTTACTTGTGTTTGTTTTTAGAATGTTATGTTGACCTGATGATCAGTGGTTGATGCGTCAATATTGTTACTATTAAAAATGGTGTGTAGTTCGTAATGCAAAGGAAAATAAAATTACCTGTTGCATTATCACTTTTGTTTTCGTAACGACGGGGTTGTTACATATGGTATCAGAGCCGGTTCAGCGTTACGACTGTGGATACCCATGCCTTCCAATGAATTAATCCCTTAATTTATACTCAGTTTTAATCGAATTATTAACATGTCCTTGTGGTAATCACAGTTAGAGGAAATCGTAGAGATTCGTGACATGGTATCAAGGGAGGAGATGCGATGCCTCCAATAGCACCCGCGCCAGAGGGGTCCAACTCCCAAGGAGAAGAACAAGTATTGAGCATGAGCGGATTGACACGTGGGATGCGTTAGTTCTGACAAGGTCCTTCCATGAAAATGGTAGAGGCCTTGACTAACCGTATGCGCTGAGATAATGTCAAGACACCTGTACCCCTGAGGGTCCATAGTGCGCCCTAGCTAGTACTGATATATTTCATTGAAAACTTGAGAGGGTTAATTTTCTGAGTCCACAAGCTCTATGGATGGATCAGTCATCAAGGCATGGATGGAGATCAAAGAGAGGAGCTTTGTGCTTCGCGATTTCAACCTCTAGCATGAAGGTCTGCATAAGAGGTCTTTAGCTAAAGGGGACTGCTCTTATATGGAGGAAGGCACTCCTACCTGAGTGAAACATGGTATTCAAGCCATGTTAGGGGAACAGTTTGAGGAATGGTTCCTAGAGAAGTAATTGTCAGAGGAATTAGTTGAGCATCATCTCGATGAGTTTAGCGCCTTATGACTGGGTGGTCATATGGTGTTGGATTATGAGACTAGATTTATGGAGCTACTTTGGTATGCCTCGCATTTGAACATGAAGAAGTTGGAGATCATAAATTTTGTGACCAGCCTTAACTCTGGTTTTCGGGCGAAGGTGAGGATCTAAATGCCTCAGACATTGTATGAGGCAGTCTAGTAGGCCTCTTAGATAAGGAATATTTGACTGTGGGAGTCTGGGCATGACTCCTACAAGACCATCTGGACTGACAACATTTGTTGCAAAACAACATTAGACGTCGTCCATACCAGACCTCTTGGTATAAATATACGTCTATAGGACCCTTTTTCATGACACCTTGATGATAGGTTCCTCAACAGATGGCTCCCTATAGGGGACTACCGCATCTACGGTGGCATTGCTAACAACCGTCGTTTACACTTGTCAGTAGAACAAACTAGGATCTTAGGTTTGTGGACCAACAAATTCTATTCTGAGTCTAGGAGTACTGGACCGGAGGTGGGAAATGGACATGTGGAGAGCCACCTTACTAACAAGATTGTTTGGTTGAAGGGGCCAGAGCAGTCGAGTCAACAGGACACACTACCGTGGTGGATATGGGCAAGGCCCATATGATTCATGGTTGTGGTAAATAACCACTAGACCGAGAACTGATTCATTTTGCTCAAGGCATCAGGTGCCATCGTCAAACAAACTTTTAATATTTGTTATACCCCGGTGCTACAAAGAGATCTAATTCTAGTACCATGTTGAAGGGATTTAGGTATTGGCATTCGATAGGGAAAGTTTATATTCATCGATATGGGTTTGGGTACCAACTAGATGGTTGGAGGAAGGGGTATGAATTGACTCCTTAAACCTAAGGATGGTGTAATGAAGTCTTACCTATGTCACGATCTTAATATATTATGATGATGTGATTAGTTTAGACTAGTGGGAACCATATGATGCGATACTCAATGGTAAGATGAGGTGGTTGAGTTGGATCGACGATGAAGGACATAGAAGTGTGATTGTAGGAATAAAATAGGGAGTACCCCCAAGGTTTATTTATTCCCTACAGCTAGAAGAGAGAACGTAGAAGGATGCAAGTTAGATGCATACTTAGTGTCAAACGTCAAGGGCATGGCAGAAGGACTAGAATACCTTTTGATAGTACGAGAGTTTGCAAACATTTTTAAAGTTTCTGCTATTATTAGGTTACTTTCAATTTACTAGATAACAATAGCAAAGACAAGATCACTGAGAGAAACACAATCACAAGAGTACACAAGCATTTATCCTGGGAAACCCTCAAGGGGAAGAAAACCCTGCAAAACTTCCTTAATATAGATAGCCAATACAATTCCAAGATAATGAACCAGACAATAGAGAATATCCAACACTGAGGAACATGCTTCTCTCTCTTCCTTCTTCCAACAACCGACAACTGCAACTTCCTTCAAAACTTGCACACTAGATGAGTGAATTGAGTGTGTGTTCAAATGAGGCACTGGCCTCTCTTATTTATACAATTCTGGCACGTGTGGAAGTGTCTCTTCACTTGCAGGGCTAACTTCTTCTTCTGGGTGGTTATAACCACCTTCAATATTTTCCGGGGCCTCTTTAATATATACTAGGGCTGACTTCTTAGTTAGCCTATTACAATTAGGGTTTGACCAATCCGCAAAAGGGTATTTGGTCGATTTCAATGACTGACATGATCAATCCACAAAAGGGGATTGATCTAATCAATAATAAATATATTTTATCTTTATCCACAAAAGGGGATAAGAATATTCTTTCCAGTTACACAATATTTTAACACTCCCTCTTAACAAGAAGGATATTCTTTATCTTTTGATAGGTCACCGAATGTCAACATCAACTAGGTAGCGGCATCCACTGGATAGCATCATCAGCTGCGCAACATCATCAACTAGGTAATCATCATTAATTGGATAATTGGAGGCATCCACTTGGTCATCTGACATCATGATCATTGACTGGCATATCTATAAATCATCAAAATTTTTGTTCTTTTTATCTTCACGTAGAAGATACTCTTTCTTTCTTTCATCTTCATGCATAAGATACTTCTTTCTTATCTTTACACAGAAGATATCTTATCTTCACACAAAAGATGTCTTATCTTCACACAGAAGATGTCTTATCTTCACACAAAAGATATTCTATGAGTTTTTCCATTCCTTTTATTCTCTCCCTTCTCTTGTAGTCATTTATCTCACCCATCCACTGGGGAGGACTACTACCATAGCTTCACTCCTAGTCATCCCACATGAACTAGAGAAGCTAAGATGCTAGCCTGGGCAGGACTAGACTCTCTTTCCATGATCTGCGCAGGATCACAACAGAAACCTCAATAGCTAACTAACCATTCCACATGGTCAAGGTTTGTGTCAGGCTACTCAATCCTTAGCTAAAGGAGAGTATTTGCCCTCTGCCCCTTGGAGAAACATCCACATTTCTCTCTACGACGGTGGTCACACCCCTCTCTACGAGGGTATTCTAGCATGTCCCTAGAGTATCCAAAACTCAACACTTGGACATAGGCCAACCTTGGAAAATTTATCATTCCCCTTCTCTACGAAGGTCTCTTCCTACTCTATGAAGGTCTCTTCTCTTTCTCCTTCTCTACGAAGTTCTACATATGGGATTTTTCATTCCTTCTCTACAAAGGTCCCTTCCTTCTCTACAAAGGTCTAGCTATGGGATCCAGAAAAAATCTCTTGTGGTCCAAATCCTTCAATGGTATAATACCATGCTACCCATATGTTGGGAATCATCCATATGCTTTCCTAACTGCATCAAATCACAATCCTCTATTTCAAACTTGGAGACATGGCTCCCTCTTGAACCAAGCTAATATCTTCTAATCATCATCCTTGAAGTTTTCTTCTGTAATATCCTAGGTTCCTTCTTGAGTTCAAATATTTCTTTCTTTCTGTCTTCATACTAGATCAACCTGCTCCCTCTGCATCTATAAGAGTGGTACTGGAGCAACCTGTAGCTACCTGCATCTCATCCACTATATCTGAGCATCCATATTTTTCTTCATCTTGAATATTTTTGTTCTGCATCTTTAGGAGCCTCCTGCTCCTATATGAATATCGGATATTGTCTGGTCTTCAATGACAGTCACCATATCATACGTCCTTGTTGTTTTGTCTAACTTCTACAACTCACAACATAAATTCTTTCTTCCGAGACTTGTAACCTTACTTACAATATGCTTTCTTTGTCACTCTCATGAGTGATCATACATGAAATAAATATTTTATCTCTTTCTTCATCCTCTTCTTTGATACTTCCTTCATAAGTCTGGATAGACACTAAAGTAAAATGAGATTAATTAACATTCTCACAAAAATCTAACTTGTAATGATAAAGTATCGAAGTAAACAAGATACTAGAAATAAAGATCAATACTTGTCTTTTGTTTTTGTGTGGGGAGGCTCCACGGACTCCACAATTTTATATCTTTATTCAAATCAACTTTCTACAACTTAAAGTGCATAATCCTTAATTTTTGCTAAAGATTTCTTTGAGGGAGGGGATTCCTCTTCCTCTGCCACATGTGCTTGATGCTATATTTTCCCTTTTCCTTGAGGACAGTCATAGGAAAAGTGTCTCAAATTTTGACAGTTGTAGCATCTGATCTTTGAAACATCTTTCTTCTTGTCTGGAACTCTTACGGAGTTAACTTCTTTATTATTCCTTCTGAAGGAACTTCTTTTGTTCTTTTGAACTGTAAGAGCTTCCTCTTCATCAACAATTAATCTCTTATGTTGGTCTGCAAGTCTAGATTCTTCGTGTGTGCAATATGCCCATAACTTATCAAACTTGGGTAACTTGCTTCTTGCACAAACTCCTGGTACAAAAGGAATCCAAAATGTTGGACAC
This sequence comes from Picea engelmannii, assembly GCA_009831015.1. Taxonomy (NCBI): domain Eukaryota; kingdom Viridiplantae; phylum Streptophyta; class Pinopsida; order Pinales; family Pinaceae; genus Picea; species Picea engelmannii. The sequence goes on from ML815661.1 coordinate 81,899, forward strand.
CCATTTAGGGTTGTGGTTACAAGCTCCTTGTCACTAATGACATCTCCAATAGCTGCAAGCTAATCTCTGATCTGAGAATCTCTCATCAGGTAGGACGTGACAAATTCTGAGTTGTCCATCTTCATATTACGAAGTTGATTTCTTAAGGTAAGATTTCGTCTAATGTCTTTGCTTTCATATAACCTACTGAGTGCTTCATACATTTTCCTTGTTGTCTGTAGTTTGGATATATGAGGGATCAAGTGATCCTTTACTGAATTTGACACAATTATTTTTTCTTACTTTTCATTCTTCTTATGCTTGGTCTTTTTCTCTTCTTCCTCTGGTTCTGGTACACCCACTGTAACATGTTCTAGGAGATCGTTCTCGTCTAGAATCATCTGCAACCTATGCTTCCAAGATTTGAAGTTTCTAGATCCTTCCAACCTATCTTCTACCCTCATGCTGGTAGCCATTGTTTCTTGCAGTAGAAACCCTAGCCCTCTGGGCTATAGAAATAATAAAAAATCAAATTTCTTGGATATGAAAATTGAAGTCACCAAAAGATGCACTGGATTGAGGCGAGTATGCTGGTACAGTTAGATTTATGAAAATCCAAATTTTACCCCTTCAAACTTGATCTGCGGATTTCTAGACTGGTGCTTATGGTATTCTGGTACTTCTGGTACTCTGGTCTTTTGGTACTTTTAGTACTTTGTGAAAACTAGGGTTTCACTTTCTGGGAGATCTAGCCACTAAAAATGTGCATTGAAGATGCCAAAATGTTCCTTGAGGTAGGGCGCACCTTTATAGATGGATTTGGGGCTAAAATCCTTCTTTAATAAAAAATCTTAATTTTCATGTACGATAACACGGACGTTTTTCTTTTTCCTGTGAAAGATGCTCTCTTCAGCTTAGCTCTGATACCATGTTAAAGTTTCTGCTATTATTAGGTTACTTTCAATTTACTAGATAACAATAGCAAAGACAAGATCACTGAAAGAAACACAATCACAAGAGTACACAAGCATTTATCCTAGGAAATCCTCAAGGGGAAGAAAACCCAACAAAAATTCCTTAATATAGATAGCCAATACAAAGCCAAGATAATGATCCAAACAATAGAGAATATCCAACACTAAGCAGCACGCCTCTCTCTCTTCCTTTCTCCGGCAACCCACAACTGCAGCTTCCTTCAAAACTTGTCCACTAGATGAGTGAGTTGAGTGTGTGTTCAAATGAGGCATTGGCCTTTGTTATTTATACAATTCTGGAACATGTGGAAGTGTCTCTTCACTGGCAGGGCCGACTTCTTCTTCTGGGTGGTTATAACCACCTTTAACATATTTTAGGGCCTCTTTAATATATAATGGGGACGACTTCTTATTTAGCATATTACAATTAGGGTTTAACCAATCCGCAAAAGGGGATTTGGTCAATTACAATGACTGACATGATCAATCCACAAAAGGGGATTGATCTAATTAGTAATAAATATATTTAATCTTTATCCACAAAAGGGGATAAGAATATTCTTTGCAGTTACACAATATTTTAACAGACGTGACTCCCAAAAGAATCACTAGGTGTGCCTCCCAAGGCCAATATGGAATTTACTATCGACCTAAAACCTGGAATTGAACTGATGGCAAGAAATCCTTATCAGATGTCCCCTAATTTACAAGAGTTGAAAGTGCAACTGAAGGAGTTGATGGACGTAGGAGTTATACATCGAATTATATCGCCTTGGAGTACTCCTGTTAATTTTATACACAATTAGGATGGGTCATGGAGACTCTGCTTGACTACTGTCGAGTATTCCTTGACGGGATTTTGATATTTCTCGAATGATGAAAGATTGGGATGAACTTTTATGCTTGGTACTATAGTGTTGCAAGAGAAAAATTACGGGGAACAGTCAAAAAGCTATCGAGGATTCATTTCTTAGGGCATGTTATCTCTGACGAAGGCATCGTTGTGGATCTAGTGAAGGTAGAGGCTATTGTGGAGTGGATTGCATAGAAGAATGTCCTAGAAGTGCATAAATTCATGGGTTTAGTAGGATATTATTGGCGGTTCGTCAAGGGTTCTTCGAAGATAGAAAATCCGATTACAGAATTGTAGAAGAAGAACAAGGAGTTTGTGTGAACCGAGAAATCTGCGAAAGCATTTCGAAGGATCAAGGAGTTGTTGACGTCAAGGCCAATACTAAAATTCTCTGGCATGGAGTAGGGCTTCTTGGTATGCACTAACGAATCCAACGAAGGCGTAGATGGAGTGTTGAGGTAAGACGGTCGAGTGATCACTTACATCTCGAGGAAATTAGGAAGCATGAGGAGAAATACACAATGCATGATTGGGAGTTGTTAGGAATCGTGTATTCCCTGAGAGTGTGGAGACACTACCTTATTGGATGGAAATTCGAACTAAAAATGGGCCACTGTGGTTTACAACACCTTTTTATGAAAAATTACGTGAAGGCATCATAAGGGCATTGGTCAGAACTGCTTATCGATTACAATTTTTATATTTCCTACTTAAAAGGAACAATGAACAGAGTGGAAAACACATTGAGTCGGAGACCACACATATTTTCAGTGATACTTCTTCAAACGAATCTACGTGAAAGGATTATAACAACAACATGACACGCACTAGTATAAATAGGGTAAGGAATTTTTCGGGCAAGGCCCGATGTTGGTACCAAAATTGAGGGATATACTGTGGACTGACAGATCTTTGAGATATAATAAATGGATTCACTTATAATCCAACGATGAATAGAGAAGTTTTGATCTTATGCGAATTTCATAGAGAAATGTAGATGGCTCATCCCGAACTCATGAAGATGAGGACCGACCTTAATCCCTTATCCTTCTGGAAGGAATAAAGACAAACATCGTCAACTACATGGTGAGATGTCTAGAAGGTCAACAGGTGAAGGCTGGACATAGAATTCCAGTAGGATTTCTATGGCCACATGCTATTCCAGAATCGACATGGGAGATCATTTTGATGGAATTCATTGTTGAATTGTCGCTAAAGGCATGGAGGCACGACCCAATTATCATGACAGTTGACACTCTGACGAAGAGTTCACATTTTGTTCATGTGTGTATGACGCATCAGGTGCCAAGTATAGCTAGAGTTTATATGAACAAGATTTTGAGACTACCAGACGTACCAAGGAAATCATATCTGATAAGGGATTTGGTGTTTGCAAGATGATTTTGGGTGAGTTCCCAAGAGATCTTGGGAAAACCACTAAACTTTAGTACAACATGTCCTTAAGATAGATAGGTTGAACGAAGGAACAAACCAATTTTGGGAGGTTGTGTTGTGTATGTGTGTGATGGACCAATAGAAACATTCAGAACATTTCTGGCCACTGGCCGAGTTTGCATGTAACAAAATCCATCTAAGTTTCTTGATGGGAGACTGTGTTGGATGCCTTGAGTTGGGATCAACTCAAGGATGGGGTCCTATTAGGACCAGAAGCAATCCAAGAATTGAAAGAACAATTACAAATGATATGAAATGGGATGGAAGAAGCGCATGATCGACAAAAGGGTTTCGTGATGCGCATAGCATCGACCATAATTATGAAGGGACTAACGACTATCCATGTCTCATTCTTTGAGGTGTTACGCCATTTTTATCTTGTATTTATTTGTGCCTTTAGGTTAGTGATCCTACGCATGAGATTGACTAAGTTCTTGGTGGATGTTGGGCAAGGGTGCACTCATGACAGAGAGAATCCACTTTATGGACCATCTCATTCGACAACTACAACATCGAACTGTCGATCAGGTCAAGGTCGAGTAGGAAAATTATAGTCCACACACAACTACCTGGGAGGACACATATGATATGCGTTAGCAGTTTCCTTTTGTTGATAGTTAAACATTAGATATTGTCAAATACTTTATTTCTACACTTGTATACTGTGAAACTTCGGGACGAAGTTTAAAACAAGGGGGAGTGTATGTAACATCCCTCTTTCACACGCATTTCTAATGTGACTTATTATTTAAGGACACTTGCGTGCAAGTGATCCAGTTCATTATATGAGTGATTGCTTCTCTTATGGATTTTGATGATGAGATTGTGATTTATGATGTTATGGTATGTTATTATGTATAGACATGTGCTATTGACTAGTTTCTCCTGAGTGTGGCATAGGACTCTTGATAGACTGAGGATGCCAATGGAATCGATCGACCTCCTTGGACTCCATATTGAGTCAACGAGTGGATTGTTTATGGTTTGCGTATTTTTGTTATTGCATATGTGACATATGACTGATATAATATGATTTTGTTTATAGATAGGTCACATGTTTCTTGATGGATGCAGGCTGATGATATCTTTCTAATCAGACTCACATTTGGAGTAAAGCTGTCATGCACGACAACTAGAGTTATTGAGGGAGAGGTGTGGTAGCAGCCCTGCCACAGCCTACTATCACTCTCGTCGTGGCTCGAACTGTAGGTTAATGATTACTTAGTTCGAGAGATCCACGATGTCATGAGGGAAGACTGTGACAATCGATCATGATGATTCTAAGGGGCGTGAAATAAGGTAGGGTCCTTATTCCCGAGAGGCCCTTTGTCTCCCACAAGACCACCTAATGGAGTACTGACTCCAAGGGCTTGACGTCTACCAAAATCAGTCAAAAGGCAAGTGGCGCCCTTGGAGCACGTAATGCATCTTAAAGGGCACATCGCATGAATGAAACATGAATGCAGGCGAGTGGCACCCTTGGAGCATGTAGTGCGTCTTGAAGGACACGTCGTGGTTCTAACAATGGTGACTCGATGAGCCTAGGTACCTATAAAACAATATCTCATTTTAACCTAGTCATCCTTAAGATAATTGTCGCATGAATAAAGTTTAAAAATTTATAAGATTTCCCTTAAAAACAATTTTGCTGAGCCTAGGTGAATTTAAATCCTAGGTCTAAGTAGGAATGAGAAAAACATATAATTACACAAGTAATAAATGGGTGATGAAGAAAATGGGGGTAAAAAATTAATTTTAAAAAAATAATGGAGGATTAAAGTATTTAAAAGATTAAATATTGGCTAAATTCAAACCTTGCTAATTTAGAACTTAGACCAAAAAGAGGAAACTTAAATACAAAAGGAATGCGGAACATAGAAGGGAATCTAGTCTAGAGAACTTTCCATTTTTGAACTCAACGAAGGTTTAAGAAAGATGTCAGTCATCAAGGGAATGTGAGGGAATAAAGGGACATCGAAAAGTGTTTCTAAGAATGCTTTAGATCGACGAAGAAAATTGACAATTTAAATCAATTAATTAAATGATTTTTTGGTGCAACTAAGGGATCGAGTAACAAGTGTATGGGGGAGAATTTACCTAATTATTTTTTAATAAAAATAATTTAATGTGCGTTTTGGCAACAAGTCACTAAGAAAACTCTATAAAAGAAATGGCGGAGGAGGAGGATGGATCGTGTCTTATAGGTGTAAGGATACACTGCCGATATTTTTCTTGACTGATTTTTCTTGTGGGAGTTAGGATGCTTAGCTCAATTAGAGAATGGTAGCTCGACCTTGCGACGTGAGATGGGAGCTACCTTTCTCTGGTTCGTGTGCGTGGCCCATTTGTGGCTCCGGGGGAATAATGGTACCCCTAGCATTAGCTGAGAGGTACAGATGAGGTCTCAGTGATTAGCAAGAAGGAGCGAGGAGGATCTCCAACAGCCAAACGACCTCAACGAGCCAACATCGGCCACAATAATCCTACTAAAGATGTTAAGTGTATTAAGATTTAATTTTATGTTTGTATGGTTATAGTCCTTGGTTGAATATTTTTACAATAAGAGTCCTTGCGTATGAATTGCCATTGTAGTTGAAGTTGATTGCTTATTATCATCTTAGTTAAATTTCTAATATGATTAAAGTTTAGTGCAATGAGATACCTTGTGTCTAAAATGTTACAGAAATTGTAGTTGAATTCTTATTATAAATTTATGTTTAGAATTTTTATTGAAGAAAAGAACCTCTTGTAATTCTTGTCATCGTGTTAATTAATTTGTAATTGCAATGGATTTAAATTTTCCATAATTGTTTTTTGTAAATTGCGTAAACTATGTGAAATGGAAAATCAACATAGACATTCCTCTCTTGGGATAAGGTACTGTAACGGTTTTAGTTGATTTATAATATATGTATGTTGAATTCTGTACTAGCGATTAATCCAGATGCTCCTCTCTATAATTTAATCCTGAATTTACTAAGGTGTTAATCTTGCACACAAAAGTAAAACACCGTATGCACCTCCCTGAAATCGTAGTGCTTGAACGATTCGATGCTTACTTGATTATCTGCACCGCTTGATTGTCAAGTACATTGCACATTACCTTGATATTTATTTGATTACGTTGGAACCCATATGACATTGATGACATGTGTGGTCTGTACCTCGTGTTCAGTTTATTTGTTGACTGATTAACTTACTGTTTTAGAGCGGAGGCACATAGTATTCACACACAATTATCTTATCATATTGCATGCATACATACTTACATATATAGTTGAACTCAGATTTAACTTATCCCAAACATAGCTATGGAGGTTGAGAGAATATCTCAACAACTCCTACAGATCTTCAACCAACTCCAAACTAATCCCTAAATTAATCATTAATTCTAACCTTAGACACGCTCAGAGAGAAAGTTCCCCAACTCCAAACTAATCCCTAAATTAATCATTAATTCTAACCTTAGACACGCTCAGAGAGAGAGTTCCCTTGGTCTCTGCCTTGATCGGCAACCCAGTAAGTTAGTGTTGCTCTAAACCTTCAGCCCAATCCGTGGTGTAATTCGTGGCTCTCCCAACAAACATGAATTTCTTCTTGTGGTGAATGGCCCATCCGAGCGCCTCTTGGCGAAAATATATTGTTGATTCTTCCAGCTTCGTACTACTCTTAAGTCTCAGTGCGCCTTCTATTCACTGCTCTCTCTCCATGACCGAAATTGGGCTTCTCAGCTCGCTCTACCGTCGCTCTCAATTGATAGATTTCGAGTTTGAGTAGCGTGCCCGTCTACTTGTGATTTGATGATTTGGAACCCTGTATAGATTCCTTCTTGGTCGAGAGCCTTGGTTCACCATTGAACATCCAGGAGCATGGACGCCCAGCACAAAACATCTCTGGTTTTATCTGAACCTTACCGGATGATGTCCTCCTTGCACAGTATCCAATTTCGGATTTGATGGGCGCCCTAAATTCCTTAATCCGTGGCATTCACCTTACACTGTACACCCGTGGACAGACGTGACGTTTACCCAGCGGAACGAGAGTCCCTGGAATCCCTCGCAATTTCTGGGAGGCGTGCTTACTGTCGCCCCCTCTAGCCGTTCAACTTGGCATTTTTTCCTGGCAGCATCCCCACCCTGCACTGTAATCGTTTAAGAACGCGTGGAGCACCTTCCACACGCCCAGGGATTGACTACTCCGCTCTACACGCACCGGATCGATTCCTCTCCTTATAACCACGCAGATCGTGCCCAGCTCAGCGCCCACGTGGACCAGCCTTATCTCGTGCCTCTTAGTTTTTACACCAGCTCTAATACCGGGTTCGATGATGGATTGTTTTTATTAACTTATATATATGAAAGAAAGTTAATTACTAAATCTAGATATACTGTATAATATTATTGAGTTTTAATATTAAAAGAGTACCGTGGTGAATGATTGGCGATTTTGGGCTGTGTGTTGAATTGGTGGGGGGTGGCCCTATTTCTATGTTTGGAAGCTAGGGATCGATGATTCATAAGCCCCATATTTACCTTGTGCCTATGATTATGTTGCGATTTAATAATAGGAATGCTTGTGCATTGGAATAATGATGGATTTTTAATCATGATTTAGCTTCGAATTACTGGTGCGTATTTCATTAATGACGATGCATGGTAGTTAATAATAAATTTTACTTGTGTGCTTTAATTAAAGTGGGTGCGCCATGGCTTCGTCATTATTCTCTTGCATCTTGATTTTATGTTAATTAATCTTCCATCATGATTTTATTAGATATATATCTTTGATTTAGTAACTAGTTATTCTTTTGCCTTAACTTAATGTTGATCGACTATGTGATTAGTTCACTACGACGTTCTAG